>BLKR01010859.1:0-44566 GCA_011170035.1 Teleogryllus occipitalis
GATATAGGGGTCTTGTTCAACCAAAGTCATAATTGCTGAGTGCGAGTAATTTGAATGTTTATATAATACTGTCCATCCTAACTACAAAAGTAAAACCAAACGAATTAACGTTTGTAGGACACATTTTCCCGGGAATTGGAAAATGTGGTGTTTGGAAAATGCCCAGTTCAGGAAGATTATTTTTTAAACTTCCCTATCAGAGGACTGAATTTCGAAAGAAGGAAGAACGACAAAGAAAATTGAATGTTTCCTCATCCATCCTCAAATAATTCTTCATTTCGAAGGTCTTCAATCAATGCTTCACAATGTGCGACCCATAACCTCACCATGGCGTTGTTCTCACCCTCAAACGTTTTCTTATTTACCTTTTGTTACATTAGCATTAAACATAGATTAGTTATAATAAAACAAAGTAGCAAAACACAACTATTTGTGCGTAATTGATTGTAAATCGCGAGCAAACCTACATTATATTTGGACGAAATGTAATACGCTCATCAAATTTGTCAAAGTTTTCTCATCAAAGTTCAAAGACTGCCACAAAGTTCTTTATCAAAGATACGTCATTTACTTTTATAGTGTAATACCGGCCAAAGCCGCCGTATGTTATATCTTTCCCATTCATGTCGCTAACAATGAACTTCTCGGAAACACATCTCAAATATCCATAGTTGAATATTATAACAACAAAATATCAAATTTTTGTAATAAATGTTCCTTCAAAATTCCGGTATTTTCTGTTTTCCTTTCATGTTATATTTAAATACTATTATTAAGAGAGAAAACCTCATTGAGATAATTTCAATTAAATCAATGCAACTCGAAGAGCAAACGCTCGTGCGATTTGAAGAATAAACGCTAGCTTCTTTCTGTACTCAGAATTCGTCTTGTATATGAGTTAGGGCACGGGGATACCAAAATTTAAGAAAACGTTCACAGAATACATTTCTCCCTACAGTACATTACACACAATTTTTAACTGTTTTTGACATTAAATGAAAAATACAGCGTCGTAATAGCGCCTTGTCCGTTCCGACAATCATCAGAATTCAAAAGAAATTCAGAATGACAGCTCGTCAAACGAAGCGGGGGAAATTCAAATTTGCTATTTCAAAAATTGTAAAATTATCTAAAGTACTTATATTTTAAAAAATTGTACGTGATCTTTTTTAAAGGACTGATTATTTGAAAGGAATATTTGAAGATCTGTTTTTGATGAACACATTTTATTAAGGAAACAAACTATCTTCAATACTTAAGTTGTAGGAAAACGCCGAAAAAATTGTTTTGTTGCATTTTTGGAAAAATTCAGTATATGAACGAAAATCATCTCCGCCATCGTCTTTTTAAAGGACTGATTATTTGAAAGGAATATTTGAAGATCTGTTTTTGATGAACACATTTCATTAAGGAAACAAACTATCTTCAATACTTAAGTTGTAGGAAAACGGGGGAAAAAATTGTTTTCTTGCATTTTTGGAAAAATTCAGTATATGAACGAAAATCATCTCCACCATCGTCTTATAGCGTCCATTACGCTATCCGGCAATAAAATTTAACCAGAAAAGTTCATGCCATTTTTTAATTTTTGAAAATGTTTCAGGGGCTTCTTGTAGAGTACCATCCAAAAATAAAATATTGATTTGAAATTCAGGAGCGCTCGACATCAGCCAGATCGCTTGCGGAATATCAACTTTGGAGAAAATTGCCTGAACAGTTTAGCCGCTAGCATTGTTCACAGAAGAAAATACGTTTTACCCTTAATCGTTTTTTTTTTTTTTTTGTATTTACTACCCACCAAACCTGGCTTCTGGCTACACCACATGCTAAAGGGATTTTATTCTATATTTATCAACTGAATTTATCCACTTTTTTTGACACCAGGGCCCGGAAATTACAGTTTTTTGTGTCGAAAATTAGCCGATTTCCTCCGTAGAATTACGTAACTTTATATTTTCTCGTATACGAACATACATGCGGAGTAATATACGTAGTATAGAGAAAGTTATGTAATGCTCCGCGAAAAAAACGGCAAATTTTCGGCAGAAAAAATGTATTGCCGGGCCCTGAAAACAAAGGAGTGGATAAATCCAGTTACTAAATTAAGAGAAAAAATCTCTAACACGTGATGTAACCATAATTCCTGTTTTGTGGGTCTTTGATGCCAAAACACCAATTGAAAGCAAAACGTCGGTCTGTCTGCGTCTGTCCGTCTCTCCGTCCATCTGTGAACACTACTAGCGCCTAAACAGATCGTACGATCTTTTCCAAATTGAAGAATCCCTTGTCGATGTGATTCTAGTTGAAATTTTGAGATTTTAAAAATCATTCTTTAAAATTTGAGAGTACATTACACGAAGCCGTCGGTCATTTTCAAAAGTTTCTCAAAAACGACCCCAAATTTTTTCTTTAAAATTCTTCTAAGAATAGAGTTAAATACACTTATAAAGGCGACATACGTCCTATGTCCACCGTAAATTCTGAATTTTCGAAAATTGGAAAAGTTTGAAATTTTTTGGTGTTTTCCTAACTCCTCTAAAATTGAACAGAGATTTTTCTTTCAAATGAAATTTGTTGTCCATAAATAATTCTTTCAATAAGGTCATATAATTTTTTTTGAAAATTACAGACAGACAGACGAACAGACACAAGAACAGACACATCAACAGACACGAACAAAAGGCTTTTCGTCGTCGTTCGATTTTTCTCTATCAACGACCCACAAAACATTAGTTTCTGGCAACACGAGTTAAAGGATTTTTTCTACATTTCACAACATTAGTTAACCCTTTTTACGTTACCAGGACCCGGCATTAACAGTTTCCCCATAGATTCTAACAAATATATATTCGAATGTTGTTGAAATAATGCCTTTATTATGATTTTTCTATAGATTTGTTAAGAATACTAAGTAAAGAACAGAAGATTCCTTTCTTATTGTATTTCATTTCATATTGTTAATAAATCTCTTTTAATATTTACTGATTATTTCACCTTTGGAATTGATTAAAAATTTTCGTTGAACAGAAACAATGAAAAACAATTTTTTCTTCCTTTCTGATAATTATGTAGTAAGAAGAAAAAGTATTGTAATCATGCGCCGGGAGACGGCGATTTTTTAACAAAAACCTCTAAATTCCGATCACTGGTCACGACAAAAGTAGATAAATTTTATTCTTGTATATAGTGAATTACTTCAATACGTTTGTAGACAGAATCCATGTTTTGTGGGTCCTTGTTACTAAAAAAATCTATTAACGACAAAACGTCTGTTTGTCCGTCTGTAGTTAACACATGCATCTAAACGCCGCACGTTCTTTTTTAGTCAAATCTGTGATACATGACAGTTTAAAATCATCTTTGTAAGTAACAAAAGTTATAAGAGCTTCTGTGGTATAGCAGGTAAGCGCACTGTTGGAGAAGCTTAGGCACGTAAGATCGAATCTCATCCCCGGCAAATAATTTTTGCGGGTAGAAACAATTTTGCGGTTATTTGTATAGTTATAATCATTCGTATCCATTATAAATATAACATAAAGCATGTGTTTTTGAGGCGCCACTACTTATTTTAGTGTGTTAATGTTTTAAAAAATCACGTATAAATATACCCCTATTGCGATTCTGGCTTCAGAACGTCTGTATGTGCGCCCGTGTTGAGCTCTAGAGTTATCGCAATTTTCATCTGTGACGTAATTCAACCTTGGCCATAGTCGCCGAAAGATAAGACCGGAAACGACTTCCACAGACGGTTCTAAACACCACGGCTTCTGGTTGAAAATATTTCTTAGTAAACTGAGCTATGTAGTTGCGTGGGTTGTAATCGTTTGAATTTTTATTGCGAATTTGATACCTTTGTCACATGTAGAACATTCCTCTAATAAAAAATGTAAGTGCAATATCACGTAACTATTCTTTTCGTAATAAGTGTGCTTGGACAGCATATTGAGAAATATCTGTGACAGCACAGTGCGGTCGAGCCAGACCTACAGACTACAGGGATCCGTGTTCAAATCCCAGTAACGCTGGAATATTTTTACCTCCACGTGTAAAGAGAGTTACGTAATGCTGTAGGAGGAAGTGTCGAAATTTTCACAGAAAACACGTTTTGTAAGTAGCTAGTTCGAAAAAAGTGGATTGTTGGTATTGTTCTTTTATTTTCTATACAGAATGCTGTCAAGACGCTTGTTTTTTGAACCCGAAAAAATGATTTTTCAAAAAACCTCTTTGTGAATCCGTCTTCGTGTGAGTAATTCTAGAGCCTAAAGTAAACACGATTTTCACCAAAATGGATATTCCTTGAACGATCTGGCTAATATTACGAATCTTTGAATTTGAAATGAATCTTTTAATTTTGAAGGTACTTTACACCAAAACCCATCATATTTACATAATTTTCTCAAAAAGAGCTCCAATTTTTCTGTAAATATATTCCTCGAAGCACAAGATGTTTAAAGGTGGCGTACGTTCAATTTTGGGCAAACAATCTGAATTTTCGAAAACTGCAAACAAATACCTATTAACATTGTCGAAAACAAATATTAACGCTAGAGATTTTTGTTTCATGAAATCTCTTTTTAAAAATAGATATTAAATTAATGTAAATTAAACACTCCACTCTTTCCTAGTAATGATCCACTCTTCACTAGTAATGATTGCTGCTATTGGGTCTAAACGCTTCCTTATTCTTTGGAGGGCTACTGTTTTTTAAATTTTTTTTCCAACAGTATTATCTCAAAAATACTGGATAAGAACAGTTGATATCTGGAGTTGAAGGGATGATGTTAGCTCCTATTGTAGGCCTGGTTCCTTGTGATTTCAGTGAAAAATCAGTAACTGCACTGAAACAGCAGAAGCTTCCGCCAATTGATAATCATAAGTGAAT
Organism: Teleogryllus occipitalis; assembly: GCA_011170035.1. Lineage (NCBI taxonomy): Eukaryota > Metazoa > Arthropoda > Insecta > Orthoptera > Gryllidae > Teleogryllus > Teleogryllus occipitalis. The sequence goes on from BLKR01010859.1 coordinate 4,883, forward strand.
CACTATGTACTGGGTAGGGAGGAGAACGAGGAAATCTATAGGAATTGTCGCCTGCTCTTTCTTTCTCAGATAAACACTTGGATAGTTTATCAACATCAAATCGGAATTTTAGTGCCTTTGATGTAATATTAAACATAAAAAAATCCCTTCCAGTTGTCTGCGTGTTAATTTTTAGTGTATCGAAATAGCCCTGACACCCATATTACATTAGCCTCTTAAGTGGTATTATATTAGCCCCACAAATTTGAGGCTGTATATATCATGACACGATTAATATTATTGCATTATTTTAACGCAGAAAAGAATATTAATTCTTTCCTAATGATAACCTATTTTCAAAAATATCGTATCATAAAAAATAACGAAGTAACATCAAAAGATTTATATCATGGTGGTAAAGTTTTTGACTGGAAAAATTATACATTTTAGTTTTGATTTTTTTCCTCCCAAATATTGTTACATTCTGAGTGTTTGCTATATGCTCATTATAATAGAATATATTTATTATCATTTGTCATTTTCTTGTTAATTTTGGACATAAATAAATAACAACTCTTAAAGTGTAATACATTAACCCCAATTTTCTACTGTATAATATTAGCCCCGACTGATCTTTATAACATTGTCGAAAAACAATATGAACGCCAGAGATTTTTGTTTAATGAAATCTCTTTTTAAAAATAGATCTTGTATTAAGATAAATTGAACACCCTGTTTTTTTTTTAAACTGCAAATGCTTCACTTTCTTTTCGCATCGGAAAGGAGGTAGTCTTATCGTGTACCTGGTGGTGAGGGGGAACCGTGTGAGGTGAGTTAACTTTAAAGACCCGAGTTCGAAACCCGACGAGTAGAAAATATTTTCTGCTGCAGTAGGTCTTTTTTTTTTTTTCTTTTTTGCAGGTTCACATAGTCCGTATTGAATATTGCATAGCAATTACGAATAATACGTGAAAATATATGCTGTTAAGGCAACACTTGTTTTGAACATAAAACACTTTCTAAATAGTATGTATAGTAAGATAAACTTTATTTAGGTGAGTAAACTTAGACCATTCACTTTGATTCTCTAAATTAAAACTTGATGTAACTGAGAACAGTGTCGTCATAAGAGTTATTATGATACATATATCTTTTATTTTTAAAATCTTAGGCCCCGAAACGCGCCTCAAATTAATTATTAATATAATAGCAATAGCTATTTATATATAATATAATTTCATAATTATTTCCAAAGAACCGGAACGCCGTTCCGTCGCGTACCAACAGAAATCAAGCGTTTTTTTACAGGATATTCGGGGAAGAAATGTCCAATCTTCGAAAAATAGCTGTTAAGACAATTTTAAGCTTATTTTGTCTAATAAACTACACGGATATTCCTAATGGCTAAGCCGCAATAAACATTAAAAAGTTGGTTTGGATATATGTTTTCTAGGCAACTATTTGCGTTGTAGAAGCATATAAACACTTCATTAATATCTAAATTATTTATGATTAACAAAATAAATGAATACATTTGATCAGAAAGAAAAATTAACCTAGAAATAAAAAAGCACCCAATTTTCACAGTTCGACTGCTTTTTTATTTCTCGGTTAATTTTTTTTTGAACTAATATATTAATTTATATTGTTAATAATAAACATGTTACATGTTTTTGCTCTGTTTACATGATTCTAGAATGCAAAGTTTTGCGTAGAAATCATATTTTCAAACCAACATTTGCGTGTTTATTGCAGCTCAGTTATTCAAAATATCTACGTAGTTTATTAGACAAAGTATGATTAAATTTGTTTAAACAGCTTTTTTCAAACTTTCGACGTTTCCTGCCCCGATACTCTGTATATCCATGCTTCTTTAAATCCAAAAACAATATTTTGCGTACTGCAAACAAATTAATTAAACTCATGGCAGTATAACTGTTAACATAAGTACTGTCACACATCTTTCGCAGGATAAGGAGTAAAATTTAAAGAAAAATTATAGTTCACATGAATTTTGACAAATTGCGTCTTACTTTCTATGATATTCAAATGGTAACATTATATTACAATATTCAATTGGTTAACAATTTTGGCTAAAGAGTCTTGTTTGATAATTCTCCAATTTCGTATTGTAATAAGATATCTCATGATACTCATGTCGTAAATAACTATTTGACAACTATTATGTTGAGGGTATGTGTCTAGCAGGTTTTGTATTATCCTGAGAAACTGGATCATACGAATCACGTTTATTACGTTATTCACACAGGGGCACATGAATCTCAAAAAAGTATTTAATAATATAATCCTTGCTGATGAATCAACGTTTTATTGATGGTTTTAATTTTGAAAATTTTCATTAGTTTGGATGTTTAAGTATAGGTATCACATGTAATTACATGTCTGTTAAACACGATAGCATTATATGAAGCAAGAAACATTGTTTTTCATTTGATCATTCAACATCATCAATCACTCAAAATTACTTTAATTTTCTCTGCTTATCAGTTTTTTAATCTCAGGTCTTCGATGAAGACATGAATCAAATAACATCGTAGATATTTGAGTGTTTTAAAAATAATAACGTGAATCAATGCTTATATTTATTGAATTGGTTTTATAATAACCTGTAAAAGCATGGGTTTTCTGTTGGTTTTGGGGATGTTGAAATCATTCAAATAGTAAAGGCAATGTTAAGCTGGTGACGTTTAACATTGTTTATTTGATATTTTTCTTAGGGATAGTTTATAATGGTTAAACGTTTTCAAAGAGTGCACATTAGATACCTCGAATGGCCCGTTTCCGTTTAATAAACCGCTACGTTCTCCCTGTACAGATGGTTGTGCAAAATTCAAGGTTTTGATAGATTCGTAGAATGGCGGCCAACAAACCACCTTCGAACTCTGGCGATACTGAAATGTAGTCTGTGTTGGGAAGGTCATATCACTTGACCACCAAGTTCGTTCTATGTATTTTCACTGGGAAATGCTAGAGCATTGATATTTACTAAACTGTAAACAAAAGCTAAATCTCCTTGAATTGTTATAACATCTGTTTTGCTTTCTTTTAGTAATATCAACGCGTTTTTACCAAATACGTGAGTTTGTTATATTTTTACACGCTACAATAATTTCATTTTACAAGTATTTATTTTCAAGCATTTAGGAATTCATGAAATTTCATTGAAACGTTCGCCAATCTAAAACCCTTTTAAATGTATATTAAATATATTAATGTTGTTTAAAAATATGTATTAACAATGCGTAGATTTAGCGCATAAAGCTCTGATTTGAATATTATACAATGAAATCATCAAATTAACAGTATTAGAAAGGAATGATAAATTGAATTGAAAATATTAACTTAAAGTTTATATACGTTTATTTAGAAATTTCTATACTTGTGTAAATATTGTCATGTGTGATTCTACTCATGTGATCTTTCAAAACACAAAATTGAATTATTCTGTATTTGAAAATCTTAACACTACATTCATCCAATCCAGTGCAGTTTATAGCAAACAGCTAACCAATATGTTTCCCTATTTTTTAATCGTAATGGGTAAACAAGAGGAACAAATAGTTTCTGACTCTCGGTGTTAACAGGGGACTTAAAAAAATTAATAATACAGTTATTCGGTTGCTCAACATCCTTTTGATAGAAAAACAGAAACAATTTTTTGGGCGTAATGAACCTTGAAAAATATTTTTTTATAATCAATTTCTTTCCTATTTGATAAATATATTGACTTGCAAATTGTAGGACTTAAAAGAGAATATAAAAACCAAATAAAAGTTATGCTCATACTCGCCGTAAAAATACGAATTTAGCATAATTAAATTGGCCACAGAATTTGTTTACAAGCAAGTGCATTTTAAGCGTATGTGGCAGGCAAAAGCGCGGCATTGGAGAACTGTTTTTCAGTATGCCCATCCCACGCTATTCTGCTAGCGCGAATGAATTAAGCGCAAACAAATGGGGTCTACTAAGATGTTAATTTCTTATAAACAATTACATATATCTCGAGAACGAGATATAATAGCACCGAAAGGATTCCGGAATTTTGCATCACATTTAAACGCCATTCAGATTAGACAATAAAAAATGTGCAACAATTGCAAATTTATAAACAATTTCCAAATTTTGCAAATCTAAAGGGGGAGAGTCTCCCGATGTCCCAGAACCAAAAACAGCGAATTAACAATTTTGCAACAATTTATAATTTTATAAACAAATTCGAAATATGCGTTAGAACGGCCGGGAAGGCTCCGCAAATTGTGCTTGAAATGAATATCTCAAAATAGCAGTTTGTCAGGAGTTACAAATCGATTACTAAAAGTTAGAATAATTGTTGCTAAAATGATAAATATTAACTGGTCTATAGACAATCATTCTGGACGGAAAACCCCGCTTAGAAATATTTTTTTCGTCGTGGCGTACGCGCAGGCAAACTATCTCTTTCGGCAGGGAAATATGACCATATTTCTGTCTCGTACGTAAACGAACTAGCCCCTCTCCCCCTGAGACAGCGTTCTTTCTGCCCCTTGGGATGTTGCACCAATCACAGACAACTGTGGTTCTACCTGCTAGCGATTGGTCAACGCGTCCCTCCCCCTGCCCTCCCCCAGGCCGAGGGGTGTCCAAGTTTGTCGGCGCGGTGTGGAAGATAGAATTTTGAACGACATTTTTTCTGAGGGAGAGGGTACATGAAAAATAGTAAAACGTTGTGGTTTTATTTGCGCCTGCTGCTGAAAACTAACTGTGTCCTGTTGCTATTGGCAGAGCTAGCTTTTCCAGCGCCAGGGGCAAAACGCTTCATCCCTCCCTCCCAAGCATATAGTTATTCAAGCATTTTGATAAAGTAGTTTTAGAAACTTTAAAATTTTGCCTGAAATTATATACAACTCTGTATCAATAATTGTTCCTTGTTTAGAATACATCTACGTGAAATTGATAACATCTAAAAGTATACTTATAATAGTTTTATGATACAAATGGTAATATTTTTAAGTTTTATGATGTATATTGTATTTTTAGGTTTTATATGATATTATATTTTTAAGTTTGATACAAATGGTAAAAGTAACATTTTATATCGAGTAGGAAAGGTTGTGACACGAGGCCGATAGGCCGAGTGGAGCAATCCTTCGAGCGAAATAAAATTACTTTTACCACGTGCGTCATACACTATTTTTTAGACAGCTTTACTGATTTTTGTCCCTTTTTGTTATTTTTGCCATTTTCCCCAGTTTTGCTATTTTGCCCTTTCTGTCCTTTCTGTTCTTTTGTCTTTTTCGTTCTTTCTGTTAGTTTGGTTATTTTCGTCCTTCCGGTCAGACGGAAACATACATATAAAAATTCCTTAGTCTATGACGAAAGTATTTCGTTTTCTTCGTTGGATTCACAGATTTATCACAACACTTGAGCATTTCTCACTTTGGCACAGATCCTAAAATTTGAAATTTTTGTACGCTAGACATGCTCTGAAAGAGCCGCTTTTAGCAGTGGCTGTCTAAAAACACTTTCTTTAGCAGTTCTGCATGAAAACTAATACTTACCTTCACAGTTTACTGATTGGAAAGTGTTACTTTGCGGTGCGAGTACGTCAAAGTAGACATTACCGTCTGCGTACCGACAAGACGTCATGCCCATATACTACAACTGAGTTCTGCAAAATAAAGCACTAGGGTGGAATCATTATAGCTGCAGCCTCGTATATGGAGAATGATCCAAGAATATATTAATGTAAGTTTCCATGAATTTGTACAAAAAAAATAATCTACATACCAACTCGTACGAAAGTGTCTTTGGTTTATCCATTTCAAAATTCTGAAATGGGTTCTCATCGTCGCCTCGTCCATCAGCATTTCAACATTCATACGCCAAAGTTTCACATTCTGATCTAGTTTTGTAAATAACAATACACATTCAAATCCGATTTTGCAGCTTTCTCACTCTGGTGACTATCAGTATCACGGTTGACAGTTACTCTTATATATTTTCTAGTATGATACTGCTCAATATATGGCAGTTCTATGAAGATATACACGTTCTATGAAGATATATGGAAGTTCTATGCCTAAAGAGTTCATGCATTCACTGTTTTGCAGCATTTCGTGATAAAGGCCTCTACACTCGGGCCAGTTTGTCAGGTCGACCGTTTGAGCAATGAAATTGGACTCTCGGCTACGCACTGTCCGACCAACAACCCGATTTTTCAGTAGGGATTTCGATAAGGCAACTTCTATGCGAGCATGACGGAAATTTGAGGAAACTGAAGCGCTGTCGTAGGGCTGATTCACCGTGATTCTAGACAACGAAAATATGGTCATAGAAAAACCAAACCCTGTTTAGAGATTTTTATGTTGACAATAGTTTACCCTTATAGACATAGTGTTAGAATGCAGGAGAGGAACACATCATTTGTAGACATCTTCATAACTCAGTTCGAAAGCTAACCATGTACAGCAGAGTTCTATTCTAAGAAGAAAATTTCAAACGATCAGGTTATTAAAATAATTGACAAAGTTTATGTGCAAACATAACGTTTAATAATGTAAAAGGTTTGATATTAGTGAATACTCAATATTTGTTAATTATTGAAGTAAAAAAGTAAATGAGAAATTCTGAAAAACTATATGTTATAGTACAAAAGTTTACGGCCATATATGCATTTTTCTTGTACATACTACTTATTACCATGGAAAAAGACTGGTCTTCTTTCATGGTATTGCCTTTCAAAGTGACATAAGTTGCTGCATCTTGATGCAACTGCATTGCTGGCACGAGTTGGAAGAAAGGCGTTTTTAATGCCGTTTAATAATGATTTTTTATATTGAACGTAATTGAATTCCTACAATTTATAAATAAAAACAATTTCTTTCCTACATGTTGTCTTCATTCTCATAATTATTGTCAAAATTACCTTACATGACCGATTTTGAAAAGAAATTTGCATTTCATGTTTTGTTTTGTTATATTTTGCTGTCAAATTTGATATGCAATTTTATTTTTTGAAGATTTCGACTTCATATTCGTAATCAACTACCTCCAAAATCTTTAAGTACTAGAGAACTTTCCAATTACACCATTGTTTAACATTTGAGCCAACGTTTTGATGTCTGGAAACACTGCTACACTTGGACCAACACTTCTAAATACTATACAATTTGTTTGGCGACGGTATGGTGCGGGAATCAGCGGTCGTGTGGTCGGAACCAACCAATCGCCCGACAAAAATTTATGTTCGACAACTTGCCTCCACTCTATACGATTTATCAGATTAGTTGACTGTCGGCCCGACAAACTGGTACGTGCGTAGAGGCCTTAAGTAAATGTTGAAGTTTCCTTGTATTCCTTCTATTTACATCATTATTAAAATGTAAGACACGAATATTTTTAAAAATAAAGTATAAAATAATTGTTTATCCTTTATTTATGTTAAGCAAAGAGCTGGTTGCAATAATGTCACATTAGGAATAAGATCACCCTAAATGGATGGTGGCCAAAGAAACTAACCTTCATCAACATCTAACCATAAAAATATTCAAGAAAAATCTAAGAATTTTTTTATCTATTTCTAAACAAATTATTCATACGATTTCCATAAAAACAAATTATATTGTGAAAAACTGTTTTGCCACATAAAAGATTAGAGAAGAATTCGGCGCCATATCGGAGAAATTTTTGAAAATGACCTTGGAACTTCAAGTGAAGAACCCCCCAAATTTAAATGATGTTTCAGATTCAAGGGGCCGCGATATCAAATTAGGGAAAATGAGGTTTGGTGAAAATCCTGCGTACGGTTTACGCGCTAATGTGTTTCACAGACGGTCGGACAAACGTTTCGCCGAAGACCACTTTTCGACATCAAGGACTCACAAAATTCTGAATATAGTCCATGTTCAAAAAAGTAATTTATTATAAATAGGAGAAAGAAAATTTCACTTTTTCGGTATTAGGGGCCCGCAAAACGAATCTTTCTGTCGCAAAATCTGTCCTTTTTCTGCAACATTATAATACTCTCTATTCTACTCAGTAGTAAACGATAAAGTAAAATTGTTGGACTGGAGAAGCATCGTTTCATAATGCACGTTCCATCTGCACCAATGCCGGACCCGCGAAAGACAGGCCAGTGTTTCTCGGGCCCGTCACTGGTTACGTGTACAACGGACCACGTACGCACTAATGTCTGGTAAACAACATTGTTTGTGTTGCGTCTTAAGTCCGAAACATGACCATTTGGCGAAATATGTGATTCATTTGCACTTTTGCCAGATAGCTTGGATGAAGCTGTAAGAAAGACGATATGCAGATCATTTCGAACATCACCCGGTTAATGTTGGCATTAATCACAAGACGTGGCTAAAGTAAGGTAAATTCCCGAGTGTGAGGCATTTTGTGTGTGCGCGAGAACTATTTAGGCATAAGAATATATTGGAAATTAAGCGTCCCCAAGTCAAGGTTGTTTTATGGAGGGATTCCGTAACAAGGACGAAAACTCGGGACACAACACAAAATTATCATTGAGGGAGTCTTATATGAAACAAAATACCATTATTCAGAACACTTCATTAAGACAGAAATAATTTCTCCTTTTGGTGCGTTTAAAAACAGTTCTTTATGGTCGAAATGAACAGACAATTATGGATCTAATACTAATTATTTTTAAAAAACATTTCAACAATTTTTAAAAGTTAAAAGTTTAAATAATGAACTGACAATGTTTTTTCTCACTAAACAATGATGTTACTTCTACATTAATTATTTAAGCTTGTTGGTGCTGATGGACCTTCTTGCATTTGTTTTTTGCGTCCGTCCTGCACACTGACTGCACAGTACTAGGCGGATGAATTATTTTTTCTACGAGTGTTTGGTCTCCAGATATCATTTCATAGAACTGGTCTCTGGTATGATTCGAGCAATACATAGTTTTATAATGTAATTTAGTCTAATGGTTGAAATTGACAGGACTGTGTCTATCTGGAGCCTGTTGCTGTCCTGCGTTCACAGCGAATTCATTAAAGGAAGCATTCGCTCAACCGGTGCGTAGCGTGCCTTTCATATCAAGAGAAGCTGTTATTTGGGTCTCGTAAGTACAATGATCATGGGTCAGTAGATAATTCATGTTGACGAAAAAGAAACCATACTCTGAAGATTAATCATAAAACCTTCAATATTCAAAATATGAAAAGATTACTTTTGAAATGTGTGTGTAACAGCATGTGTTCACATCCAAGCAAACAGGATGTGTTCAAAATGTGTTCCTCGTTGTAGGCGTATTACCACTTCAAGACTATGTTATTGACCAACATACGACACAAGTTTCACTGTTTTAGGCAGCGGGAAACAATACAAAATCGCCCTGAGAAATGTTTCCCTTTAACTGCATTAACGTCTTTTTTACATAGAACTTGAAGTTCGATTTAACTATAGATTTTAACTAGATCAACAGACTCTTTTAAACTAGATCAACGTGTCACTGGCTCTCACACTTGTCCCACACCCATATCAGATATGTCACACTCAACCAAGGGCCGGACGTGGGCAGAGGTTGGCGTTGTAGGCGATCTTAGTAAGCAATCTCAGAAAGCTAACATCATTTATCGAAGACCCATAATTTGCCTGTTCTGTTTTATAGCTTCATTGTGCTTTTCAACCATTAATTAAAGGTGCTCACTTGAAACAAAATTCTATTCGCCCAATCTTCTCAAACAGAAGTTATTTCAGGTTCATTCTTACAACAAGATTGAAAGAATTTCGATATCGTGTATGAACTTATTTAAGTCTTCATATCCGTTAGTGTCCCATACATTCCTTTCAGTAGAAAATAAAATCCAGAGCCAGCAAGAGAGTTTATTTAGGTTTGTAACCACAGAGTAACGATACTGAAGAATAAATGCCCTCGCTAAAATGTCGAGTAAATTATTTTCTTTTTCATTTGAAAGAGAGAGATGGTTTAGCAGTACCATCTTCACTCGCACCCACCGACATCTTAGCATCCATGCTGGATGAGAGCTTCCGAGTTACATCCAGATTCGTAGATAGACTGTGTCTGCACTCTGCATGTCAAAATATCATCTAGCCGATGTTTTCATACATACCCTCACTTTTTCTCCTCTCTCTCTCTCTCTCTCTCTCTCTCTCTCTCTCTCTCTCTCTCTCTCTCTCTCTCCCTTCTTTCTCTTTTCCCCATTCTCTCTTCCCCTCCTCTCTTTTTCCGCTTTGTCCTTTCCCCCTCATTTTTTTCTTTTCCCTCTCCCTTTTCCCATCAATCTTTTCTCTAACCTTTTCCCTCTTTTTCTCCCTCACTTTTTACGCTTTCTCTCTTTTCCCTTCTAATTTTATCTCTCTCTATTACCCTACTCACTCTTTTACGCTACTCACTCTCTTTTCGCCTCTCTCTTTTTTCCATCTCTTTTTTAATTTTCTTTTCCCCTCTCTTTTTCACTCTTTTCCCTCTCTCGTTTTACCCTGTCTCTTTTCCCCTACTCTTTCCTTTCACCTCTCTTTCTCTCTCTCTCCTCTCTCTATATTTTCCTCTTTCTCTCTCTCTCTCTCTCTCTCTTCGTTTTTCTCTCTCTTCCCCGTCTCTTTTCCGTCTTTGGACCTCTCTTTTCCCCTATTTCCCCCTCTCTTTTTCCCTCTCTCATTTTCCATTCCTCTCTCTTTCCCTCCCTCACTCTCTTTTCCTCACCCTCTATTTCCCTCCCTCCTCTCTCCATCCTGCGCTGCTGACTCCTTCTGGACTCCTCGGCCTCGTTCCGCGTCACACAGCAATGTTCAACAATGATGAAGCTGGGTTCTCATGATTGGGAATTGCACCCATCTTGTACTGCAGCGCCTTCTAGTAGAGTTACAAAAAATGAACAGCATAAAAATCTTCGTGAAAACACGTGGAGTGCCAACTGTCTTGGAGATTGGTCACACGGCCACCTCCCTATGCTTACTCTCTGATCTTACCGCACCGCTGCTGGCCTCTGGCGGAATATATTAGGTACCTGTCTCTTAGCGTCTCTTATCGTCTCAGGCGAAAAATAATGATCGTGGTGCATCTACCAGCATATTATTTAAATTATTTGTTTTCCGCATTTGTATTGTCTTAATCGTTACCAAATTTTGCAAGGACACAGCGTCATATCCTGAAGAGAAGTCGGTAAATACTTCGTTTCTTTTCACACACTCCTTTTTGTGGATTCTATGTCGATTACATGACGTTGAATTCACTTTTATTATTATAGATTTACTTTTATAAATGCTGAAAAGTGGTGACATTCAGCTATTAGCTCAGCAGCTATGGATCTGTTTTGTTTGAAGCCTTTGTGTATCATGATATTCTTTCACAACTGATTTCCCTTTTGATTTGAATTTACAATCTTCGAAACAATTGATCTACTTCCTAATAAAGACAATGATTTCAGCATCTTAACTAATTTAGAAATAGTTTGTGGTTTGCGGACAAAAGGGATCTTCAAGTTTCTTATTACGCCCCATCCTCCCACAAATAATTCACGTATGATATTGGTTACCTAGATGTAGAGAAAATATTTTTATATTTTAGATATGTTATAACTACGGACAAATTCACTTTTTTTCTTTGCAATTGAGGAGTTGAGAGATAGTCACAAGCCACAGTTCCATGAAATTTGAGATATTGCCGTAGATCAGTAGTTAATTACTAGAGGTCGCTGATACATAGTTGGATGGCTGGATGTGGAATTATAAGGCAAAGTTGTTATCTATTTCTCTTGTTGGTTCTGTTTTTCCCCTGAGAGTTAGTCACAAGCAACTAATGATGCAACAGCAAGAAGTAACTGATGTGACAGAGATGATGAATTTCTGACTAATGGCTGGCTCCGAAGATGGAAAGCAGTTGAGTGATATCCCAGCTTGGAGCAAATGAGGTAGAAAGCTGCTTAATAAAAAACTTTCAGATCTCAAATCCAAGTGCATAACATCTTCATATTTTAACTGATAACTGCAAGGAACAAAATAAAATTTGATCATACGTTACTCTCGAGCGAGCATTTGTGGAATGTGGAAAATTTAAGTCTGTCACTCACTGGTTCCCACAAGTAGACCGTACTAGACAACCTTTCAATCGATAGTTTGGAAAGATAGAGAAGCATACCCGCGAGAAGCATATCCGCGAGGAGCATACACGCCGAAACATATATTTCCAAAGACTGGATGGCTATCACATGTGAGCCGTGTGTTAAAGTGCCCTTTACAGTTACTAACACGAGCATATGACCGGAGGAGGGGGATAAGAGTCAACTCAATTTCCTAAACCTATGGTTCTGAGAAGAAATAGTTTGTGGTTTGCGGACAAAAGGGATCTTCAAGTTTCTTATTACGCCCCATCCTCCCACTAATAATTCACGTATGATATTGGTTACCTAGATGGAGAGAAAATATTTTTATATTTTAGATATGTTATAACTTGTTATTGCCTTCGATAAGAAGCTCGAGATACACCGCATAAGTGAAAGGAGCGTAACGAAATTTGCGTGGTCAGGCGGAAGAGCAGGCCTCATGGCCTGAGTCTCGCCACATAAAATAAGGCATTCATTCATTCATTCATTCATTCATTCATTCATTCATTCATTCATAACTTACCTGGTTCGAAAGGATCGTGGTTACGAGGGAAATATGAAAACAGTAGAATGATGCCACATGTTCTCTTATGGAGGGAATTATGAAAAGAGAATTATGAAAGGGGATTTGGGAGGGAAATATGAAAAGACAAACCGAGTCAAATTAGCATCTAGTTAATTAATAAATAGGTAAATCTGAATCAATAAAATTAGGTAAAAATCAAATTCAGTACGTACCACGGACGTTAACTTGTTCTAATATTCTTGGGAGACAGAAAGCCCTTGAACCGAAGGCCCTGGGGCATTTTGTCGCCGCTGGATCGTGAGAGATCTTCGAGCAAGCTTAGATACGGTCATTATCCAAAAGATGGTAATAACTACAGAGTGGGTTTTGATGACATAAAACATCGTCAAAAATGATCAATAAATTGGTCTAAAAATGTTTTTAAAATGCCCTAAAAGCAAAGTAAATTGACGTAAAAAATGTGAAAACCAGTTCGGATGAACAACTCAAGCTGTTTCTTCCTTTCGTTCAAGTGAACTCCGCTTGTAAACGTTTGGTTTGGACTGTTCTTTACAATCTCTGTTTTTAGTTATCCCGAAATCGGCTAAATCGCCAAAAGCGCTGACAGGCGTCACGGGAACCTTAGATTACATACAATAGCTGACATTACAACTTCTGAATGAAGAAATCGAATAGACTACCAGGTACAGGTACTCAGGAATTCTGTGGTAAGCATTTGTTGCATCTCAAAAATATTTTTTGAGGTAAGTATCAGTAAAATCGATTAATCAACAAAAAAATGCACTCAAAATGACAGGAAAATGTAAAAAAATTACTTGTTCGTTGAAATTGACGAACAATGCAAAATAATGAATAAAAATTGGTCATTTCCTTTTGTCAAAACATAAAATAAATTTCTATATTAACGGCATTTTTCTCAAGTGAAAAGAAAAAATAAATTTCATTGAAATCCGCCCCCTGATAATAACAGACCTATACTTTTTTCTGATGCTTACATGCTTCTCATCAGATCACCGTTTTCACTCCACAGTATTTTTAGAAAAACTGTTTCAAGTTTATCAAGTTTTTTCCCTAATCCTAGTCACTAACGACTGATCTGTCACATCATTTCTTATAGACTGAAAACTTAACCCGATTTCATTATATCCCTTTCATAAAGCATTTGTTGGTCCGCTAACGCAGACCATCAATTGTATGAAACTTGTTTCAACATTTATGATGAGGTCCTACGAGTAACTGTGAACTGGTTATCTCCCAGTGGTGTGCTGACAATGAACAGAATGTGTAAAAATGTTGTACCACATGCAAATAAATCGTCACAATTCAAAAACTTGACAGTATGTACCCTATTCAATTAAGTGAGTGCCCATACACCGTACATAATCCGCGTACTTATTTAATTTTTACTCTCTCTCGACACTTACGCAGTAGAGAGAAAGTTATGTAATGCTGCGCGAAAGAACGACAAATTTTCGGCAGAAAAACTATTTCAAGGCCCTGGTAACGAAAAAGGGGATCAATCCAGTTGCTAAATTTAAAAAAAACTCCTCTAACACTTGGTGAAACCAGAATCCATGTTTTGTAAGTCCCTGATACCGAAAAATCGAAAACGGCAAAACATCGACGGCAAAACATCTGTCTGTCTGTCCGTCCGTCCGTCCGTCCATCTGTCCGAATGTGAACAACGCTAGCGGCTAAACCGTTCAGTTGGTTTTCTCCAAAATTGATATTCCCCAATAGATCTGGCTGATGTCGCGGTCAAGGGACCCAATTTGAAACCGATATTTTAATTCTGGGGAGTACTTTACTTTAAGCCTCTGGGACATTTTCAAAATTTTTCAAAAAATGGCTCCAACGTTTTTGATTTTTTCGGGGGGGGGGGTACTTTGAGGGACACTTACATGTGTGGTGGTGTCATGTTCGTTGAAAACTCTGAATTTTCGAAAATTGCAAAATTTCAAAATTTTTCCCTTATTGAAATCTGTTCTTTAAAGATAGATTTTGAAATAAGATCATGTACAATTTTTTTGAAAATTTGAGTACTTTTGGTGCAATTTTGCGTGAAAGTACGGGGGAAAAAGTACTTGCTGTTTTAGCACCACTTGTTTATCTTTGCTTGTAACCCCGAACATCGCCTGGACATGTTTGTTGCGTTGTCATAAGACTGTCCCCCAACAATTTAAGATTATGTTATTGGTTTCACAACATCAGTAAGATGTTCTAAATTATGACTAAGAATAATATTAATCTGCAAAAATCGCTCTTTTGAAGCAATGTCTATCACACACCACAAAATAAGTTGCTCAATATGAGCCACATCTGGAATATAATCTAGAGAAATAGCAGAGTATTTTCCTTTTTGAATTTCCGAGATAATTACTCAAAGAACTTTAGTCCGCATTATTTCAAATAACTATTCACAGATGGTGGCTGATAGGTATGATGGAATCCCTTTCACTGCATTGCCATATTTCTTTGTATTTGCGTAAATCTGCTTTAGGAGTTCCAAAACACCCAAAAAATTTCCATTTTTTACCGAATAAAATCTTTGGTCAGAAGCTCTTAGATGCTAAGGCTTTAATTACTGCAGTAACTCTTTTCAACACATTTCCAGTAACGCTCATTACTGAATTGGGTGACCAACTGTGTACCTATTCGCCCGAGTATTTCTGAGCGACTGCAATGAGCTACCATGCAATTTCCATGTTCGTGACTATTTTCATGTTCAGGTATCCTTCTTCCATATTCTCCTCAATTTTATACGCACAGGCTGATTTTTCAAAATTAGTTTCTTTGTTTTGACAGGTGGAAGGTCCCTTTTCTACCCAATAATCCCGTAAGATATCACAGGTATGTGGCCAAAGAGTCTGATGCATAGTGACTGATTTTTGAAATAATAGTTCTTGCATACTTTCCAACACAGTCTTCACCTGATTTTCAATACATTTTTCACTGCACGTCATCAAATCTTGACGTTCTAGCACGCGGTTTGCTTCCCCTTGTTTCTGAAAATCGTTTTCTTCTGAACCCTAAGAGAGGGGCTAGGAAGTGATTGACCGGCACATTACCATTTGTTATTACCCTTTTTGTTGACAGTAAATTTGAAATAATTAGTTCTGGAATACTCTTAGTATTTTCTTCACGTACTTTGACTTTCTTGCACTTAGCAAAATCACGTCCAAAAAGCCTCATTGGAAATACGGTTAAAGAGGAAAACTTAGGCTAACAGACTCTCAATCGCACGATCACTTTTAAAAACCAATGAAAACAGTTTGCGAAGTATGATGCGAAGTAGGCGATTTGTGAAGTATGATGGACAGTGTGATGCAGGATTATAAAGGTAAATATTTCAATACACAGTGCGAATTTGGGAAGAAATCTAACAAACCTAATTGAATACCTCTATACACTTATGCACTTATCCAAACGTTTTGCAAGGGTCTGAATACCGTCAATATAAAATGTTTTGTCTTGCGTCGCAATCACTTTCGAAGGAAGACAGAACTTTTCTTGGGTTCGAAAAATATTATATTTTATGAGCATATGTTTCGAAAAGTTAGTGACCTCTGGATATTAAGAAACTTGTCAGCCGGAACTAGCGATGGAAGGCATTCGTGGATTTTATAGGATTTTAAACGGTGACATGACGAGAAAAGACGGAATTTTGAGAAGCCCATTGTCGCCTGTAATGAAACCTGGGAGCATTACTTCACACAAACAGTCCCGGAGGACTGCTTCTATCAGTGAAGTGATGGCAAAAGTTTTCGGGACAGGCTGGAACTTATTCATGTGTATTTCCTGCCCGGTGGTATGGCAATTGTCAGTGAATATCACTGTCAGGTTCTAAAGGATACACATCAGGCTATGAGGAAAGATCGACCAAGGTTCATCGCGAACGCTCAATAAAAGACAACACTCGATCGTATACATCGCATCAACATTACTCTGAACTGGGCAGAGGGCGAGTGTCATATCCGCCATCAAATCCTCATCTTGTTTTTTCCCTCTACAGGCTCTACACGTAGTTAATGATGAATCGATATTACAGCCGTGACAAACTGAAAAATCTGATCGACGGTGGCTGCGACGCAAAGAACATTTCATGCTGAAGGTATTCAGACACTTGTGAAACGTTCGAACAAGTGCACAAGTGCATTAGATGATTACGAGAAAAAGAAACAAAAAAAATATAAATGTCTCTGTTAAATGTTTACGCCCAAGTCTCTGGTTTGATTTGAACGACATTCGTAGTATAAAGTGCTGCAAAAATCGATGTCCAGATTTTCAGGGAGATACACATACTCGTATTAGTGGTTCCTTGATACAGAAGAAGAATTTTTTGTCAGAAACATGTTTCCCTGTTCTTCCGTATACAGCCAATACTAACTCATCTACCGTACACAGAATTTTCCAAAATATGGATATTCCCTTATTGATTTGACCCAACTGACCACATAGGCTCTGTGAATTTGAGAATCTTTTAACTTTGGAGGTAGTTCATAGGTCCCTACAATATTTTCAACATTTCCCCAAAACTAGCACCAATTTTTCCCCGAAAAAAGACGGCATTTTTAGAATAATTATGAAAGTCCATACAGTATTACAAAGGTCCGTACCTTCAATATTGTACTTTTGCAATGTCAACTTTTTGCGATTTTCAAAAATAGGTACAAAGTTTGCCATTTTTACCATCGTTTTAATACATACAAGGAAAAAATTTAAAGAAAAAAATATAGCTGTTTTTGAGAGAAAAAAAGGTTTAAAAAGTTACAAATAGCGTATATTTCACGCACAATTACGCGAAAACTACTTATATTTTCGAAAAATTGTACATGATCTTATTTCAAGATCCGTTTTTAAAGAACAAATTTCATTAAGAAAACATCTCTATCTTCAATATTGTAGTTGTAGGAAGACCAAAAAAATTGAATTTTTGTAATTTTCGAAAAATCAGGGATATCAACGAAAATGAGACCTCCATTATTATTTTAAATGCACTTTACACTATCTGAGGACAAAGTTAAATAAAATATTTGGAGTCTTTTTGAAAAAAAAAATTGGAAATTTTGAGGCTTCATATTAAGTACCCGCCAAATCGAAATTGAAATTTCGAAGCTGTAAAAGTTCAACTTCTTTTTAACGTGTACTCAGTTTTGAAGTTACACATTTCTTTCTTATTTTTTACATTCGAACTTCATTTCATTTAAGTACAGTTTTTTTTTCTAAATTTAGTCGTCATCGCTTTATTTTGATTCCAAACGTGACAATGTTCCAAAAACACCAAAATAAGATTTATTCAAAAAAGTTACAATTTTTTCACTAAACATTTTGTAGGGTTAGGGCACAAAACAACGAATTCCATGGCACACGTTAACTTTTTCTTTACAACTTCTGATTTTTCAAAAATTAAATATATGAATTTTTTTAATCTCCTACGCTTTGTGAGAGTTTTTCAAGAGATATCTGAAGAACAAATGGAAAACAAGTTTCAGTATTACGGTATTACGCAGTCATTACAAGTAATGCACAGCTTTACCACAATAAGTTACCATTGTTCGGTAGATATCGCGCGAATATATGTTTATATAATTTTGCTTTTACTAAAAGTGATGAACATAAAGTTTCAGCAGCTCCACATTCTTCTCAAATTCTTGAAATGTGATTTTCATCCGAGAAAAAAATTTCCCCTGACGAGAGTTAAATTCAGGTCCATCATTTCAACTCGCCGTGCGCATTACCGTTACACCATGCAGTCGTTCGGATATACTCATTAAGGTCGACGCTTGATATGCTTACTAGGGCGACGATTGTCTCTCCCAATATTTGCAACACACTAGTCGTTTTGAAATGTTAGCGTTTTACAATATTCGAAAACACAGATTCCACCGGAAATGATACTAGCACCAATATTTTTCCCGTCTTTTGATACAGGTGAAGAGAAAATTTAAAGAAAATATTTAGAGTAGTTTTTGACAAAAAATTGTTTAAAATTACCGGTGCCACACGCAAAATTACGTGCAAATTACTCATTTTCGGATAATTGTGCATCACTTTTTTTTCAAGATTTGTCTTTCAACAACAGATTTCATTAAAGAAAACATCTCTATCTTCAATATTGTAGTTATAGGAAGACGCTAAAAACAATTTTGCTATAACAGCACATAAATTCTCGCGTTATTTCTAAATTTGCAGTTTTAAAAAATTCAGAATACAACGAAAATGAGACCAGCGCCATTTTTAAGCGTACCTTGTGGAAAAATAAATGAACGTGGAAAAATAATGGAACAGTTTTTCGGAAATATTTTTTATAAATTGCCTTAATTCAAACACAAATTACGCAGAAACTACAGTATTGTTTAATAGTAGGGTCAATCGGGGTTAATGACACAGCAAACATTTGGGGCTAATGTGATACATTTTAAGAGTTCTTACTTATTGATTTTACTTATTAATGTTCACGTAGCAAGACCTCAAAATGTTAAAGAATTTGGGCAAAAAATCAAAACCGAAATTACTTATTTTTTCAGTCAAAAACTTTTTTTGCCGAGATAGGAAACATTTGATCTCACTTTTGATGGCAGGATATTTTTGAAAGAGGGAAATCATTCAGAAAGAATGAATCTAATTTAAAGATTATTTTTGATGATCAGATTTCATTAAGAAAAAAAATTCTATTTCTGTAGTTGTAGGGAGGAAGTTTAACTTTAACGAGGGAAAAAGTTTAACTTTTGAAAATTCAGGGTGGGTAAAGAAAATGCAACTTACGCCATTTCTTTACGCCCCTTTTGTTTATAAGAGGAAAAAAATTAAAATTTTGGAGTATTCTTTAAAAAAATTGAAAATAATATTGAGACTTCATGTAAAGTATCCCAACAATTAAAATATTCGAATCAAATTCAAGGGGCCGCGACATTGTCGATCGCGGAACATCAAATTTAGTGAAAATTTTGCTTTCGGTTTAGGCGCTCGCAGTTTGTTCACAGACCGACACAAGTTTTGACGTCAATCGACGTTTCGATATAAGGACAATTAAACTTCGATTCTGACTTCATGTGTCAAAAGGAAGTAATTTAAAGAGAATTTTATTCATTCATATCCTTTTAAATGTTATTTGCAAACAAAATTTAAACAAATTATCCGTTTAAAAAAATCCGTCCTTAAAAGGTTCAGATTATGCGATTTACGCGCTGCCTACTGCGCAACCGAAGCTGCGGAAACGTCGGGTCCGGGAATGCTTCCGCTGTCGCCCAAGGTTTTACGTCAGAAAAGTTATGACTCAGGTGGGGATCGAACTAACGACCTTAAGATTATGATACATACACGCTACCTACTGTGCAACCGATGCTGAAGAAACATCGTGTCCAGGAGTGCTTTCGCGGCCGCCCAAGGTTTTGCGTCAGAAAAGTTATGCCCCAAGGGGAGGATCAAACTCACAACCCTACGATTATGGGATATACGCGCTGCCTACTGCGCTACCGAAGCTGCTGAAACATCGTGTCCGGGAGTGCTTTCACTGTCGCCGAAGGTTTTGCGACAGAGAAGCTATGCTCCATGTGAGGATGGAACTCACGACCTTCAGATTATGAGACTTACGCTCTGCCACCTGCGCTACCGAAACCTAGTCTCATCGAGTGCTTTCGCTGTCGCCCAAGGTTTTGCGGCAGATACGCTATGCCCCAGGTGAGGATCGAACTCATGACCTTAACCCATTCAGGACTTGCGTTACCATATGGTCACGAGTACGACAATGATCTAAATGTGTTATAAAAAGCTGTAAATAATGTCTTCAAGTTAGGGATCGCAACAATAATATCTTGAATAACATCTTGATCGATCTGTTGTATTTTCTCGTTGTTGGATGTGTGCCCATGGGTCTTACGCCAATTTTTGTAAGAGAAATTCATATCTTCGGAAATAAGCATATTGGATCAATTACGGCTTTTTATTTTTGATATTTTTATTTTCAATTCTTGTTTAATATAGTATATGTTTAAAAGTATAGTTGAATAATATAACTAATGTAAAAATAACAAAAACTGCTTACGTCATGGGCTGTGAGTACGATTTTAATTTTGCGTGACCATATGGTTACACTAGGCGTTGGGATATACACACTTTTAGAGCGGAGATATGAAGGAAATGGAACGATGAAACAAAAAAGTATTCCGAAACATTGCCCTTTATTCCGTACAAAAGGATGCAAAAATAGTCTTTATTGATTCCAAAAAAAGAGATGATAGATTGATTTTGGTAGCCTGGAAAGACAATTCTATCATGTACGCTCTGTGAACATGCTATGGGATATAGCCTTTAGACAATGTAAAAAGATACAGTGCTATAGAAGAGAAAATTATCACAATAACCAGATTATACATCATACGTGCATATAATAAATATATGAGAGGTACAGATAGAATGGATGAAGATATCTCGCCTACAGAATCGATAGAAAAAATTGGTATTGGCCTTTTTTACCCAGCTCTTAGATGCTGCAATGCACAATGCATGGATATTGTACAAAAAATCGTTAGGGCAATCTTCACTTCAGAAGACTTCACTACATATCTATCTAAATATGCAGTTTCCTTCTGAGGTCCTGGAAGACCCTCAACTGCTCTAAGAATTGTGACACTCAATAGAATGTCCGATGACATCATATATAATGGACGAAATCATTTGCTTCAACCCGTACCAAATTACAAAAGACGCAGATGTGTTGAAGAAGGTTTTTCAAATGTTGGTAGAACAGTATATTCTAAATGTAAAGTAGGATTGTGTGTTCATTGTTTTGTAACTTTTCATACAAAACAACCGGCATGGTCTTCACTTGAAACTTGTCGGAAAACATGCACTCGGTAGCGAACTTGCAAAACACATCCTTACACCTCAGCAGTATTCTACCCAAAACTCATCCCACCTACATCTCCTAGTTCTCTTCCATTCGCCGGAATCCCCTTGGATCCAATTACCTTATCCCCTGAACCTAATCCCTGTATTACCTCTCCCATTATTCATTCCCCTACATCTGTAACCCCTCCTTCCTCACCTCCTAACACTGCTGGGACACGATATTTCCTTCGACCGCGCACTCGAGGTAAAAATGAGATAAATAAATAGCAACTACAGTCAGATGCAGCAGAAAAGTATTAGTGTAGGTACATGCAAAAGATTCAAATAATGCATCATAATGTGCAATATCTTTCAAATAAAATTGAATTTATCGAGGCAGCATTACAGTGTGATCTGAGTCAAATAGATGTTCTTTGCTTCACCGAACATTGGTTATCTCATAATGATCTAAACATACTCCGAATTCCTAGTTTTTACCTGGCAGGATCTTACTGTAGAGCGAGGGAATCAAATAAAGGCCCTGCTTACGGAGGTTCGTGTATTTATGTAAGAAATAATATTGATTGTACCTTCGTCTCGGAATTCAATTTCTTAGAAAATCTAGAGATAACTCTGAACAAAATTAATATCTCTCTTTTAAATCCATTGTTGTATGTGGAGATTTCAATATCGATTTTCTCAGCGAATCCCAGGAAAAAGAGCAGTTTCTATATTTAATTCATTCTTTTAATTTAGATATTACAGTGAACGTACCTACACGGAATACTCATACATCACAAACAGCAATTGATCAAATTATAGTTAACAAAACCACAACTAGATATGAAATAATAACGAATAATCTTAGTTACAGTGACCACAATGCACAAATTTTTACAATTACTAATAACATGAATACTGGCACAATAAATAAAACACGCATGTGCAGAGCATTTACTAAAGTTAACATAAAATTATTTACGGACTACTTGCTGAAAGAACCATGGGAGGCAGTTTATAACTCTATTGACACAAATGAAAAATATAATTTATTTTTCTCAAAGCTTTCATTTCACTTTAACACGTGCTTTTCTATTAAAAAGAGAAAATTAAACATTTCACGAAAAAGTAATTCTTGGATCACACAAGGAATTAGAACATCGAGTAAAAACAAACGTACACTCCACTTCATTTCTAAACATCATAACATATCTCCCGGTTTCCATGTCTACTTTCGAGAATATAAAAGAATTTTAAGGAAAATAATAGTTCAGGCAAAATGAATGCAAAATAATGAGGATATTTTGAACGCTAAAAACAAAACTAAAGCAATGTGGAATATCGTAAAAAATACGACCACGTCATCACGACATTTCGTAGAGATTGTTGTTTTAAAGGATAATGAATGAATAATTTTACACCCAGAGAAATTACAAAAACCATTAACGCCTTATCAAGCAAAAAGGCTCCTGGCCATGACCTAATCACAACACCTCTTCTCAAAGAACTACCACGAAAAGGCAAGACTATAATTACTGCACTATTCAACAGTATTCTAAGAACAGGGCACTACCCGGAGCAATGGAAAGTAGCCCAAATTCAAATTTTTCTCAAGCCTGGGAAACCTCCACATGAACCCTCCTCTTACCGTCCCATCAGTATACTTCCAATCCTATCTAAAGTGTTTGAGAAACTTCTTCTATCAAGACTACGTCCACACATAGCAACCAATAACCTAGTCCCTGACCACCAATTTGGCTTTAGACAACAGCATTCTACCATCGAACAAGTTAATAGAATCACCAGCTACATTGAGAATTGTTTCCAAGAAAAGAAATATTGTTCAGCCGCCTTTCTAGACATCGCTCAAGCGTTTGACAAAGTCTGGCACGATGGACTCCTACTTAAACTCAAACATTTCCTACCATATCCCTTCGTCAATATCTTCAGTTCTTATCTATCCCACCGCACTTTCCAAATCAAATATCAAAATGAATTATCTGAATTCCATCCAATCAAGGCCGGAGTACCACAAGGTAGTGTTCTTGGCCCTATTCTGTACCAACTCTATACGACAGATATACGAGAAACAGATAAAACAACCATAGCCACTTTTGCAGATGATAGGCCATACTACCTTCGGATGACGACCCAAATGTCGCATCAAGACATTTACAAGAACATCTTACAATGATTGAAAAATGGGCAAAGAAATGGAAAATAAAAATCAATGAAAACAAATCAGTCCATATAACTTTTACCCTGAGAAGAAACAAATGTCCATCTGTCCACATCAACAATAATCCAATATTACAAATGGAAAGTGTAAAATACTTAGGGATACATCTAGACAAACGTTTAACATGGAAAAATCACATTTTAGCCAAGAAAAAGCACCTAGAACTTCAAATAAGAAAACTATACTGGATACTAGGATACCACTCAAAACTATCACTGGAAAATAAACTATTGCTTTATAAATCCATAATAATTCCAATATGGACCTACGGCATCCAAATCTGGGGCACAGCAAGCAAGAGTAATCTCTCTATCATCCAGAGATTTCAGTCCAAGACCTTAAGAATGATCGCAGCAGCGCCATGGTTCATCACAAACGCAGCATTACACAAAGACTTAAAAATGCCCACTCTTAGAAAGAATAGAATCAATCAGCTCAAACTATCTCCAGCGTCTTGAAAACCATCCAAATCACTTAGCCCTCAACCTCCTTGACAATGGTGCAGATATCCATCGTCTAACCAGAACCTCACCCATACAACTCCCATACAGATAATCAAGAAGTAGCTAAAACATTATCACCACCAAAATATCAATTCCAATTGCTGTCAACCTAAAATAATAATAATTGCTTTTTGTTATAGTATGAAGAAGAAGATGAAGAGTACCGATGGGATACCTTCACTACTAATCATTGTCATAATAATTATACAATAGACATCACATTTACTTATTATTTTGTAAAAAATAGATTGTAAATTTATCTTAAAATAAAAATAAAAAAACTTAAATTTGTGTACCAATTTTAATTGTTTAATTTCATCTGGCAATGCGTCGTAAAGTAACGTACCCTCTCCCTCAGAAAAAATGTCGTTCAAAATTCTATCTTCCACACCGCGCCGACAAACTTGGACACCCCTCGGCCTGGGGGAGGGCAGGGGGAGGGACGCGTTGACCAATCGCTAGCAGGTAGAACCACAGTTGTCTGAGATTGGTGCAACATCCCAAGGGGCAGAATGAACGCTGTCTCAGGGGGAGGGGGCTAGTTCGTTTACGTACGAGACGGAAATATCGTCATATTTCCCTGCCGAAGGAGATAGTTTGCCTGCGCGTACGCCACGACGAAAAAAATATTTCTAAGCGGGGGTTTCCGTCCAGAATGATTGTCTATTGACCAGTAAATATTTATCATTTTAGCAACAATTATTCTAACTTTTAGTAATCGATTTGTATCTCCTGATAAACTGCTATTTTTAGATATTCATTTCAGGCACAATTTGCGGAGCCTTCCCGGCCGTTCTAACGCATATTTCGAATTTGTTTATAAAATTATAAATTGTTGCAAAATTGTTAATTCGCTGTTTTTGGTTCTGGGACATCGGGAGACTCTCCCCCCTTATATTTGCAAACTTTGGAAATTGTTTATAAATTTGCAATTGTTGCACATTTTTATTGTCTAATCTGAATGGCGTTTAAATGTGATGCAAAATTCCGAAATCCGTTCGGTGCTATTATATCTCGTTCTCGAGATATATGTAATTGTTTATAAGAAATTAACATCTTAGTAGACCCCATTTGTTTGCGCTTAATTCATTCCCGCTAGCAGAATAGCGTGGGATGGGCATACTGAAAAAACAGTTCTCCAATGACGCGCTTTTGCCTGCCACATACGCTTAAAATGCACTTGCTTGTAAACAAATTCTATGGCCAATTTAATTATACTAAATCCGTATTTTTACGGCGAGTATGAGCATAACTTTTATTTGGTTTTTATATTCTCTTTTAAGTCCTACAATTTGCAAGTCGATATATTTATCAAATAGGAAAGAAATTGATTATAAAAAAATATTTTTCAAGGTGCATTACGCCCAAACAATTGTTTCTGTTTTTCTATCAAAGGGATGTTGAGCAACCGAATAAATGTATTATTAATTCTTTTTAAGTCCCCTGTTAACACCGAGAGTCAGAAACTATTTGTTCCTCTTGTTTAACCATTACCATTAAAAAATAGGGAAACATATTGCTTAGCTGTTTGCTATAAACTGCACTGGATTGGATGAATATAGTGTTAAGGTTTTCAAACACAGAAATATTCAATTTTGTGTTTTGAAAGATCACATGAGTAGAATCGCACATCACAATATTTACACAAGTATAGAAATTTCTAAATAAACGTATATAAACTTTAAGTTAATATTTTCAATTCAATTTATCATTCCTTTCTAAAACTGTTAATTTGACGATTTCATTGTATAATATTCAAATCAGAGCTTTATGTGCTAAATCTACGCATAATATTTTTAAATTCATTAATATATTTAATATACATTTAAAAGGTTTTTAGATTGGCGAACGTTTCAATGAAATTTCATGAATTCCTAAATTCTTGAAAATAAATACTTGTAAAATTAAATTATTGTAGCGTGTAAAAATATAACAAACTCACGAATTTGTAAAACGAGTTGATATTACTAAAAGAAAGCAAAACAGATGTTATAACAGTTCAAAGAGATTTAGCGTTTGTTTACAGTTTAATAAATATCAATGCTCTAGCATTTTCCAGTGAAAATACATAGAACGAACTTGGTGGTCAAGTGATATGACCTTCCCAACACAGACTACATTTCAGTATCGTCAGAGTTCGAAGGTGGTTTTTGGCCGCCATTCTACGAATCTATCAAAACCTTGAAATTTGCACGACCATCTGTACAGGGAGAACGTAGCAGTTTATTAAACGGAAACGGGCCGTTCGAGGTATCTAATGTGCACTCTTTGAAAACGTTTAACCATTATAAACTATCCCTAAGAAACATGTCAAATAAACAATGTTAAAGGTCACCAGCTTAACATTGCCTTTACTATTTGAATGTTTTCAACATCCCCAAAACCAACAGAAAACCCATGTTTTTACAGGTTATTATAAAACCAATTCAATAAATATAAGCATTTATTCACGTTATTATTTTTAAAACACTCAAATATCTACGATGTTATTTGATTCATGTCTTCATCGAAGATCTGAGATTAAAAAACTGATAAGCAGAGGAAATTAAAGTAATTTTGAGTGATTGATGAAGTTGAAAGATCATATGAAAAACAAGGTTTCTTGCATCATATAATGCTATCGTGTTTAACAGACATGTAATTACATGTGATACCTATACTTAAACATCCAAACTAATGAAAATTTTCAAAATTAAAATCATCAATACAAAGGTTGATCCTCAGCATGGATTATATTATTAAATACTTTTTTGAGATTCATGTGCTCCTTTGTGAATAACGTAGTAAACGAGATTCGTATGATCCAGTTTCTCAGAATAATACAAAACCTGCTAGACACATACACTAAAAATAATAGTTGTCAAATAGTTATTTACGACATGAGTATCATGAGATATCTTATTACAATACGAAATTGGAGAATTATCAAACAAGACTCTTTAGCCGAAATTGTTAACCAATTGAATATTGTAATATAATGTTACCATTTGAATATCATAGAAAGTAAGACGCAATTTCTCAAAATTCATGTGAACTATAATTTTTCTTTAAATTTTACTCATCCTGCGAAAGATGTGTGACAGTACTTATGTTAACAGTTCTACTGCCATGGGTTTAATTAATTAGTTTGCAGTACGCAAATTATTGTTTTTGGTTTTAAAGAAGCATGGATATATAGAGTATCGGGGAAGGAAACGTCGAAAGTTTGAAAAGAGATATTTAAACAATTTTAATCATACTTTGTCTAATAAACTACATAGATATTTTGAATGGCTGAGCTGCATTAAACACGCAAATGTTATGTTGAAAATATGATTTCTAGGAAAAACTTTGCATTCTAGAATCATGTAAACAGACCAGAAACATGTAACATGTTTATTATTAACAATATAAATTAATATATTAGTTCAGAAAAAGATTAACCGAGAAATAAAAAAGCAGTCAAACTGTGAAAATTGGGTGCTTTTTTATTTCTAGGTTAATTTTTCTTTCTGATCAAATGTATTCATTTATTTTGTTAATCATAAACAATTTAGATATTAATGACGTGTTTATATGCTTCTACAACGCAAATGGTTGCCTAGAAAACATATATCCAAACCAACTTTTTAATGTTTATTGCGGTTTAGCCATTTGGAATATGCGTGTAGTTTATTAGACAAAATAAGCTTAAAATTGTCTTAACAACTATTTTTCGAAGATTCGACATTTCTTCCCCGAATATCCTGTATATAAAAGGCTTGATTTCTGTTGGTACGCGACGGAACGGCGTTCCGGTTCTTTGGAAATAATTATGAAATTATATTAAATATAAATAGCTATTGCTATTATATTAATAATTAATTCGAGGCGCGTTTCGGGGCATAAGATTTTAAAAATAAAGCATTGGATATATGTATCATAATAACTCTTATGACGACCCTGTTCTCAGTTACGTCAAGTTTTAATTTAGAGAATCAAAGTGAATGGTCTAAGTTTACTCACCTAAATAAAGTTTATCTTACTATACATACTATTTAGAAAGTGTTTTATGTTCAAAACAAGTTTTACCTCAACAGCATATATTTTCACGTATTATTCGTAATTGCTATGCAATATTCAATGTGACTGAGTGGACCTGCAAAAAAGAAACAAATAAAAAAGACCTACTGCAGCAGAAAATATTTTCCACTCGTCGGGATTCGAACCCGGGTCTTTAAAGGTAACTCACCTGACAGTTCCCCCTCACCACCAGGTACACAAGATTACCCCTTTTCCAATGCGAAAACAAAGTGAAGCATTTGCAGTTTTAAAAAAACAGGGTGTTCAATTTATCTTAATACAAGATCTATTTTTAAAAAGAGATTTCATTAAACAAAAATCTCTAGCGTTCATATTGTTTTTCGACAATGTTATAAAGATCAGTCGGGGCTAATATTATACAGTAGAAAATTGGTGTTAATGTATTACACTTTAAGAGTTGTTATTTATTTATGTCCAAAATTAACAAGAAAATGACAAATGATAGGAAATATATTCTATTATAATGACCATATAGCAAACTCTCAGAATGTAACAATATTTGTGAGGAAAAAAATCAAAACTAAAATGCCTAATTTTCTCAGTCAAAAACTTTACCACCGTGATATAAATCTTTTGATGTTACTTCGTTATTTTTTATGACACGATATTTTTGAAAATAGGTTATCATTAAGAAAGAATTAATAATCTTTTCTGCGTTAAAATAATGCAATAATATTACTCGTGTCATGATATATACAGCCTCAAATTTGTGGGGTTAATATGATACAACTTAAGAGGCTAATGTAATACGGGTGTCGGGGCTACTTTGATACACAAAAAATTAACACACAGACAACTGGAAGGTATTTTTTATGTTTAATATTACATCAAAGGCGCTAAAATCCCGATTTGATGTTGATAAACTATCCAAGTGTTTATCTGAGAAAGAAAGAGCAGGCGACAATTCATATAGATTGCCTCGTTCTCCTCCCTACCCAGTACATGGTGATTCACTTATGATTATCAATTGGCGGGAGCTTCTACTGTTTCAGTGCAGTTACTGTTTTTTCACTGGAATCACAAGGAACCAGGCCTACAATAGAAGCTAACTCCATCCCTTCAACTCCAGATATCAACAGTTCTCATCCAGTACTTTTGAGATAATACTGTTGGAAAAAATTTAAAAAAAACAGTAGCCCTCCAAAGAATGAGGAAGCGGTTAGACCCAATAGCAGCAATTATTACTAGTGAAGAGTGGATCATTACTAGGAAAGAGTGGAGTGTTTAATTTACATTAATTTAATATCTCTTTTTAAAAAGAGATTTCATGAAACAAAAATCTCTAGCGTTAATATTTGTTTTCGACAATATTAATAGGTTTTTGTTTGCAATTTTCGAAAATTAAGATCGTTCGACCAGAATTGAACGTACGCCACCTTTAAACATCTTGTGCTTCGAGCAATAGATTTACAGAAAAATTGGAGCTCTTTTTGAGAAAATTATGTAAGTATGATGGGGTTTGGTGTAAAGTACCTTCAAAATTAAAAGATTCGTTTCAAATTCGAAGATCCGTAATATTAACCAGATCGTTCAAGGAATATTTATTTTGGTGAACATCGTGTTTGCTTTATGCTCTAGAATTACTCACACGGAGACGGATTCACAAAGTGGGTTTTTGGAAAATCACTTCTTCGGGTTCAAAAAACAAGCGTTTTGACAGCGTTGTGTATAGAAAATAAAAGAACAATACCAACAATCCTCTTTTTTCGAACTAGCTACTTACAAAACGTATTTTCTGTGAAAATTTCGACACTTCCTCCTACAGCATTACGTAACTCTCTTTACACGTGGAGGTAAAAATATTCCAGCGTTATAGGGATTTGAACACGGATCCCTGTAGTCTGTAGGTCTGGCTCGACCGCACTGTGCTATCACAGATATTTCTCAATATGCTGTCCAAGCACACTTATTACGAAAAGAATAGTTACGTGATATTCATTGCACTTACATTTTTTATTATAGAAATGTTCTACATGTGTCAAAGATATCAAATTCCCCAAAAGAATGCAACCGAATAAAACCCACGCAACTACATAGCTCATTTTACTAAGAAGTATTTTCAACCAGAAACCGTGGTCTTTAGAACACTCTGTGGACGTCGTTCCCGGTCTTATCTTTCGGCGACTATGGCCAAGGTTGAATTACGTCACAGATGAAAGTTGCGATAACGCTAGAGCTCTACACAGCCGCACATGCAGACGTTCTGAAGCCAGAATCGCAATAGGGGCATTTTTATACGTGATTCTTAAAGACATTAACACACTAAAATTAGTAGTGGCGCCTCAGAACACATGCTTTATGTGATATTTATAATGGTTACGAATGATTATAACTATACAATTAACCGCAAAATTGTTTCTACCCGCAAAAATTATTCGCCGTGAATGAGATTCGATCTTACGCGCCTAAGCTTCTCCAACAGTGCGCTTACCTGCTATACTACAGAAACTCTTATAACTTTTGTCTCTCACAAAGGTGATTTTTTCTGTCATGTATCACAGATTTGACTAAAAAAGAACGTGCGGCGTTTAGATGCTTGTGTTAACTACAGACGGACAAACAGACGTTTTGTCGTAAATAGATTTTTTAGTAACAAGGACCCACAAAACATGGATTCTGTCTACAAACGTATTGAAGTAATTCACTATATACAAGAATAACATTTATCTACTTTTGTCGTGACCAGTGATCGGAATTTAGAGGTTTTTGTCGAAAAATCCCCGTCTCCTGGCGCATGATTACAATACTTTTTCTTCTTACTACATAGTTACCAGAAAAGAAGAAAAAATTGTTTTTCATTGTTTCTATTCAACGAAAATTTTCAATCAATTCCAAAGGTGAAATAATCAGTAAATATTAAAAAGGGATTTATTAACAATTTGAAATGAAATACAATAAGAAAGGAATCTTCTGTTCTTTACTTGGTATTCTTAACAAATCTATAGGAAAATCATAATAAAGGCATTATTTCAATAACATTCGAATATTATTGTTGAGAATCTATGGGGAAACTGTTAATGCCGGGTCCTGGTAACGTAAAAAGGGTTAACTAATGTTGTGAAATGTAGAAAAAAATCCTTTAACTCGTGTTGCCAGAAACCAATGTTTTGTGGGTCGTTGATACAGAAAACTTGAACGACGGCGAAAAACCTATATGTTCGTGTATCTGTTGATGTGTCTTTTCTTGTGTCTGTTCGTCTGCTGTAATTTTCAAAAAAAATTATATGACCTTATTGAAAGAATTATTTATGGACAACAAATTTCATTTGAAAGAAAAATCTGTGTTTAATTTTAGAGTTGTAGGAAAACGCCGAAGAAATGCAAACTTTTCCAATTTTCGAAAATTCAGTGTTTACAGTGGACATAGGACGTATGTCGCCTTTACAAGTGTATTTTACTCTATTCTTAGAAGAAATTTAAAGAAAAAATTTGGGGTCGTTTTTGAGAAACTTTTGAAAATGACTGACGGCTTCATGTAATGTACCCTCAAATTTTAAAGAATGATTTTTAATATCTAAAGTTTCAACTAGAATCACATCGACAAGGGATTCTTCAATTTGGAAAGAATTGAATCAAATCTGTTTAGGCGCTAGAAGTGTTCACAGATGGACGGAGAGACGGCTCGAAGCACAAGATGTTGGTGGCGTACTTTCAATTTTGGGCGAACGCTCTGAATTTTCGAAAATTGCAAACAAATACCTATTAACATTGTCGAAAACAAATATTAACGCTAGAGATTTTTGTTTCATGAAATCTCTTTTTAAAAATAGATATTAAATTAATGTAAATTAAACACTCCACTCTTTCCTAGTAATGATCCACTCTTCACTAGTAATGATTGCTGCTATTGGGTCTAACCGCTTCCTTATTCTTTGGAGGGCTACTGTTTTTTTTAATTTTTTTCCAACAGTATTTTCTCAAAAGTACTGGATGAGAACTGTTGATATCTGGAGTTGAAGGGATGGTGTTAGCTTCTATTGCAGGCCTGGTTCCTTGTGATTCTAGTGAAAAAACACTAACTGCACTGAAACAGTAGAAGCTCCCGCCAATTGATAATCATAAGTGAATCACCATGTACTAGGTAGGGAGGAGAACGAGGCAATCTATATGAATTGTCGCCTGCTCTTTCTTTCTCAGATAAACACTTGGATAGTTTATCAACATCAAATCGGAATTTTAACGCCTTTGATGTAATATTAAACATAAAAAAATCCCTTCCAGTTGTCTGCGTGTTAATTTTTAGTGTATCAAAATAGCCCCGACACCCGTATTACATTAGTCTGTTAAGTTGTATCATATAAACCCCACAAATTTGAGGATGTATATATTATGACACGATTAATATTATAGCATTACTTTAACGCAGAAAAGATTATTAATTATTTCATAATGATAACCTATTTTCAACAATATCGTGTCATAAAAATAACGAAGTAACATCAAAAGATTTATATCACGGCGGTAACGTTTTTGACTGAGAAAATTTAGGCATTTTAGTTTTGATTTTTTCCCTCCCAAATATTGTTACATTCTGAGTGTTTGCTATATGGTCATTATAATAGAATATATTTCCTATCATTTGTCATTTTCTTGTTAATTTTGGACATAAATAAATAACAACTCTTAAAGTGTAATACATTAACACCAATTTTCTACTGTATAATATTAGCCCCGACTGATCTTTATAACATTGTCGAAAAACAATATGAACGCTAGAGATATTTGTTTAATGAAATCTCTTTTTAAAAATAGATCTTGTATTAAGATAAATTGAACACCCTGTTTTTTTAAAACTGCAAATGCTTCACTTTGTTTTCGCATTGGAAAAGGGGTAATCTTGTGTACCTGGTGGTGAGGGGGAACTGTCAGGTGAGTTACCTTTAAAGACCCGGGTTCGAATCCCGACGAGTGGAAAATATTTTCTGCTGCAGTAGGTCTTTTTTATTTGTTTCTTTTTTGCAGGTCCACTCAGTCACATTGAATATTGCATAGCAATTACGAATAATACGTGAAAATATATGCTGTTGAGGTAAAACTTGTTTTGAACATAAAACACTTTCTAAATAGTATGTATAGTAAGATAAACTTTATTTAGGTGAGTAAACTTAGACCATTCACTTTGATTCTCTAAATTAAAACTTGACGTAACTGAGAACAGTGTCGTCATAAGAGTTATTATGATACATATATCCTTTATTTTTAAAGTCTTAGGCCCCGAAACGCGCCTCGAATTAATTATTAATTTAATAGCAATAGCTATTTATATTTAATATAATTTCATAATTATTTCCAAAGAACCGGAACGCCGTTCCGTCGCGTACCAACAGAAATCAAGCCTTTTATATACAGGATATTCGGGGAAGAAATGTCGAATCTTCGAAAAATAGTTGTTAAGACAATTTTAAGCTTATTTTGTACTTTAAACTACACGGATATTCCAAGTGGCTAAGCCGCAATAAACATTAAAAAGTTGGTTTGGATATATGTTTTCTAGGCAACCATTTGCGTTGTAGAAGCATATAAAAAACACGTCATTAATATCTAAATTGTTTATGATTAACAAAATAAATGAATACATTTGATCAGAAAGAAAAATTAACCTAGAAATAAAAAAGCACCCAATTTTCACAGTTCGACTGCTTTTTTATTTCTCGGTTAATTTTTTTCTGAACTAATATATTAATTTATATTGTTAATAATAAACGTGTTACATGTTTCTGGTCTGTTTACATGATTCTAGAATGCAAAGTTTTGCGTAGAAATCATATTTTCAAACCAACATTTGCGTGTTTATTGCAGCTCAGCCATTCAAAATATATATGTAGTTTATTAGACAAAATATGATTAAAATTGTTTAAACAGCTTTTTTCAAACTCTCGACGTTTCCTTCCCCGATACTCTGTATATTCATGCCTCTTTAAAACCCAAAAAAATAATTTGCGTACTGCAAACTAATTAATTAAACCCATGGCAGTAGAACTGTTAACATAAGTACTGTCACACATCTTTCGCGGGATAAGGAGTAAAATTTAACGAAAAATTATAGTTCACATGAATTTTGACAAATTGCGTCTTACTTTCTATGATATTCAAATGGTAACATTATATTACAATATTCAATTGGTTAACAATTTCGGCTAAAGAGTCTTGTTTGATAATTCTCCAATTTCGTATTGTAATAAGATATCTCATGATACTCATGTCGTAAATAACTATTTGACAACTATTATTTTTAGTGTATGTGTCTAGCAGGTTTTGTATTATTCTGAGAAACTGGATCATACGAATCTCGTTTACTACGTTATTCACAAAGGAGCACATGAATCTCAAAAAAGTATTTAATAATATAATCCATGCTGAGGATCAACCTTTGTATTGATGATTTTAATTTTGAAAATTTTCATTAGTTTGGATGTTTAAGTATAGGTATCACATGTAATTACATGTCTGTTAAACACGATAGCATTATATGATGCAAGAAACCTTGTTTTTCATATGATCTTTCAACTTCATCAATCACTCAAAATTACTTTAATTTCCTCTGCTTATCAGTTTTTTAATCTCAGATCTTCGATGAAGACATGAATCAAATAACATCGTAGATATTTGAGTGTTTTAAAAATAATAACGTGAATAAATGCTTATATTTATTGAATTGGTTTTATAATAACCTGTAAAAACATGGGTTTTCTGTTGGTTTTGGGGATGTTGAAAACATTCAAATTTTAGTAAAGGCAATGTTAAGCTGGTGACCTTTAACATTGTTTATTTGACATGTTTCTTAGGGATAGTTTATAATGGTTAAACGTTTTCAAAGAGTGCACATTAGATACCTCGAACGCCCCGTTTCCATTTAATAAACTGCTACGTTCTCCCTGTACAGATGGTCGTGCAAATTTCAAGGTTTTGATAGATTCGTAGAATGGCGGCCAAAAACCACCTTCGAACTCTGACGATACTGAAATGTAGTCTGTGTTGGGAAGGTCATATCACTTGACCACCAAGTTCGTTCTATGTATTTTCACTGGAAAATGCTAGAGCATTGATATTTATTAAACTGTAAACAAACGCTAAATCTCTTTGAACTGTTATAACATCTGTTTTGCTTTCTTTTAGTAATATCAACTCGTTTTACAAATTCGTGAGTTTGTTATATTTTTACACGCTACAATAATTTAATTTTACAAGTATTTATTTTCAAGAATTTAGGAATTCATGAAATTTCATTGAAACGTTCGCCAATCTAAAAACCTTTTAAATGTATATTAAATATATTAATGAATTTAAAAATATTATGCGTAGATTTAGCACATAAAGCTCTGATTTGAATATTATACAATGAAATCGTCAAATTAACAGTTTTAGAAAGGAATGATAAATTGAATTGAAAATATTAACTTAAAGTTTATATACGTTTATTTAGAAATTTCTATACTTGTGTAAATATTGTGATGTGCGATTCTACTCATGTGATCTTTCAAAACACAAAATTGAATATTTCTGTGTTTGAAAACCTTAACACTATATTCATCCAATCCAGTGCAGTTTATAGCAAACAGCTAAGCAATATGTTTCCCTATTTTTTAATGGTAATGGTTAAACAAGAGGAACAAATAGTTTCTGACTCTCGGTGTTAACAGGGGACTTAAAAAGAATTAATAATACATTTATTCGGTTGCTCAACATCCCTTTGATAGAAAAACAGAAACAATTGTTTGGGCGTAATGCACCTTGAAAAATATTTTTTTATAATCAATTTCTTTCCTATTTGATAAATATATCGACTTGCAAATTGTAGGACTTAAAAGAGAATATAAAAACCAAATAAAAGTTATGCTCATACTCGCCGTAAAAATACGGATTTAGTATAATTAAATTGGCCATAGAATTTGTTTACAAGCAAGTGCATTTTAAGCGTATGTGGCAGGCAAAAGCGCGTCATTGGAGAACTGTTTTTTCAGTATGCCCATCCCACGCTATTCTGCTAGCGGGAATGAATTAAGCGCAAACAAATGGGGTCTACTAAGATGTTAATTTCTTATAAACAATTACATATATCTCGAGAACGAGATATAATAGCACCGAACGGATTTCGGAATTTTGCATCACATTTAAACGCCATTCAGATTAGACAATAAAAAATGTGCAACAATTGCAAATTTATAAACAATTTCCAAAGTTTGCAAATATAAGGGGGGAGAGTCTCCCGATGTCCCAGAACCAAAAACAGCGAATTAACAATTTTGCAACAATTTATAATTTTATAAACAAATTCGAAATATGCGTTAGAACGGCCGGGAAGGCTCCGCAAATTGTGCCTGAAATGAATATCTAAAAATAGCAGTTTATCAGGAGATACAAATCGATTACTAAAAGTTAGAATAATTGTTGCTAAAATGATAAATATTTACTGGTCAATAGACAATCATTCTGGACGGAAACCCCCGCTTAGAAATATTTTTTTCGTCGTGGCGTACGCGCAGGCAAACTATCTCCTTCGGCAGGGAAATATGACGATATTTCCGTCTCGTACGTAAACGAACTAGCCCCCTCCCCCTGAGACAGCGTTCATTCTGCCCCTTGGGATGTTGCACCAATCTCAGACAACTGTGGTTCTACCTGCTAGCGATTGGTCAACGCGTCCCTCCCCCTGCCCTCCCCCAGGCCGAGGGGTGTCCAAGTTTGTCGGCGCGGTGTGGAAGATAGAATTTTGAACGACATTTTTTCTGAGGGAGAGGGTACGTTACTTTACGACGCATTGCCAGATGAAATTAAACAATTAAAATTGGTACACAAATTTAAGTTTTTTTATTTTTATTTTAAGATAAATTTACAATCTATTTTTTACAAAATAATAAGTAAATGTGATGTCTATTGTATAATTATTATGACAATGATTAGTAGTGAAGGTATCCCATCGGTACTCTTCATCTTCTTCTTCATACTATAACAAAAAGCAATTATTATTATTTTAGGTTGACAGCAATTGGAATTGATATTTTGGTGGTGATAATGTTTTAGCTACTTCTTGATTATCTGTATGGGAGTTGTATGGGTGAGGTTCTGGTTAGACGATGGATATCTGCACCATTGTCAAGGAGGTTGAGGGCTAAGTGATTTGGATGGTTTTCAAGACGCTGGAGATAGTTTGAGCTGATTGATTCTATTCTTTCTAAGAGTGGGCATTTTTAAGTCTTTGTGTAATGCTGCGTTTGTGATGAACCATGGCGCTGCTGCGATCATTCTTAAGGTCTTGGACTGAAATCTCTGGATGATAGAGAGATTACTCTTGCTTGCTGTGCCCCAGATTTGGATGCCGTAGGTCCATATTGGAATTATTATGGATTTATAAAGCAATAGTTTATTTTCCAGTGATAGTTTTGAGTGGTATCCTAGTATCCAGTATAGTTTTCTTATTTGAAGTTCTAGGTGCTTTTTCTTGGCTAAAATGTGATTTTTCCATGTTAAACGTTTGTCTAGATGTATCCCTAAGTATTTTACACTTTCCATTTGTAATATTGGATTATTGTTGATGTGGACAGATGGACATTTGTTTCTTCTCAGGGTAAAAGTTATATGGACTGATTTGTTTTCATTGATTTTTATTTTCCATTTCTTTGCCCATTTTTCAATCATTGTAAGATGTTCTTGTAAATGTCTTGATGCGACATTTGGGTCGTCATCCGAAGGTAGTATGGCCTATCATCTGCAAAAGTGGCTATGGTTGTTTTATCTGTTTCTCGTATATCTGTCGTATAGAGTTGGTACAGAATAGGGCCAAGAACACTACCTTGTGGTACTCCGGCCTTGATTGGATGGAATTCAGATAATTCATTTTGATATTTGATTTGGAAAGTGCGGTGGGATAGATAAGAACTGAAGATATTGACGAAGGGATATGGTAGGAAATGTTTGAGTTTAAGTAGGAGTCCATCGTGCCAGACTTTGTCAAACGCTTGAGCGATGTCTAGAAAGGCGGCTGAACAATATTTCTTTTCTTGGAAACAATTCTCAATGTAGCTGGTGATTCTATTAACTTGTTCGATGGTAGAATGCTGTTGTCTAAAGCCAAATTGGTGGTCAGGGACTAGGTTATTGGTTGCTATGTGTGGACGTAGTCTTGATAGAAGAAGTTTCTCAAACACTTTAGATAGGATTGGAAGTATACTGATGGGACGGTAAGAGGAGGGTTCATGTGGAGGTTTCCCAGGCTTGAGAAAAATTTGAATTTGGGCTACTTTCCATTGCTCCGGGTAGTGCCCTGTTCTTAGAATACTGTTGAATAGTGCAGTAATTATAGTCTTGCCTTTTCGTGGTAGTTCTTTGAGAAGAGGTGTTGTGATTAGGTCATGGCCAGGAGCCTTTTTGCTTGATAAGGCGTTAATGGTTTTTGTAATTTCTCTGGGTGTAAAATTATTCATTCATTATCCTTTAAAACAACAATCTCTACGAAATGTCGTGATGACGTGGTCGTATTTTTTACGATATTCCACATTGCTTTAGTTTTGTTTTTAGCGTTCAAAATATCCTCATTATTTTGCATTCATTTTGCCTGAACTATTATTTTCCTTAAAATTCTTTTATATTCTCGAAAGTAGACATGGAAACCGGGAGATATGTTATGATGTTTAGAAATGAAGTGGAGTGTACGTTTGTTTTTACTCGATGTTCTAATTCCTTGTGTGATCCAAGAATTACTTTTTCGTGAAATGTTTAATTTTCTCTTTTTAATAGAAAAGCACGTGTTAAAGTGAAATGAAAGCTTTGAGAAAAATAAATTATATTTTTCATTTGTGTCAATAGAGTTATAAACTGCCTCCCATGGTTCTTTCAGCAAGTAGTCCGTAAATAATTTTATGTTAACTTTAGTAAATGCTCTGCACATGCGTGTTTTATTTATTGTGCCAGTATTCATGTTATTAGTAATTGTAAAAATTTGTGCATTGTGGTCACTGTAACTAAGATTATTCGTTATTATTTCATATCTAGTTGTGGTTTTGTTAACTATAATTTGATCAATTGCTGTTTGTGATGTATGAGTATTCCGTGTAGGTACGTTCACTGTAATATCTAAATTAAAAGAATGAATTAAATATAGAAACTGCTCTTTTTCCTGGGATTCGCTGAGAAAATCGATATTGAAATCTCCACATACAACAATGGATTTAAAAGAGAGATATTAATTTTGTTCAGAGTTATCTCTAGATTTTCTAAGAAATTGAATTCCGAGACGAAGGTACAATCAATATTATTTCTTACATAAATACACGAACCTCCGTAAGCAGGGCCTTTATTTGATTCCCTCGCTCTACAGTAAGATCCTGCCAGGTAAAAACTAGGAATTCGGAGTATGTTTAGATCATTATGAGATAACCAATGTTCGGTGAAGCAAAGAACATCTATTTGACTCAGATCACACTGTAATGCTGCCTCGATAAATTCAATTTTATT
>BLKR01010860.1:0-44557 GCA_011170035.1 Teleogryllus occipitalis
CTCCCACCCGACCCCGCACTCCCACCCGACCCCGCACTCCCCTCACCCTCACTCACCACTCTCTCACTCACCCTCTCTCTCACTCACCCCTCACTTGCCTGATGTTGCCGAAGCTCTCTCGACCCATCTTATAAATTTTCTAAGGCCAAATGATACGTATTTCCAATGTAAACTAAATGTGAGAGGCATGTCCAAAAAATTACATTTCTGTAATTTTTGAAAAAAGAAAATATTCCGTTTCCGATATGCCGTTCATGTCATCGGATAAGGTTGGTTGAGCACTAACCCTTTTAAAAATTTAAAGAAAAAAATTGGAGTCGTTTTCGAGAAAATTTTGAAAATGTCCGGGGGCTTTATGTAAACTACCCTTAGATTTTAAAAAATGTTTTGCAACACTTCAAAGCTTCAACTAGAGCCAGATTCACTGGGGATTCTTCAATCTGGGAAATTCGTATCATGTGTAGTTTAGGCTCTAGCAGTGTTCACAGACGGACGGACGGACAGACAGACGTTTTGCTTTGAATTGGATTTTCGGCATCAAGAACCCACAAAAGATGGCTACTGGCCACAGCACGTGTTAGAGGATTCTTTTCTCTTAATTTAGCAACTGGTTGTATGCACTTTTACGTCACCAGTGCCCCGTAATGAATTTTTTCCGCCGAAAATCCGCCGTTTTTTCGTGCAGTACTACATAACTTTCTCAATACTACGTGTATTATTCCGTGTATACAGCACGTATACGAGAAAGTAAAAATGAGTAGAAACTAAGTGAAAGTAAAAATGAGTAGAAAAAAGGCACGGTACAGGTCAATTTATATGAGTAGTAATATTCATTAATCATAAAAAAAGTGCAGTAATAGTATGGGTAAGAAATGCGAAATGATGTTGAAATGTGGATATGTGTGAGATACTGTAAGTAATGTCCGCATCTCTCGAGTTTTACAAGCCAATCTTTCGATTCTTACTTATGGAAGTATGGTTTAAAAAAGTCATACCTTACTTTAAGGTTACAAAAATAATAAACAGCTTCTTCTTGGCAAGATTTTTTTCTCTAAGAAAATAAAATATTTTCATGTCCTGTGTATTAAAATTACCCTCTTCTTTTAAAACAGTCATTTTTGGGCCTTTAATATTATCATAACACCGGGCAAATATAAGAAGGTAAATAATTTGATTATGGAATGATTGATGGATTTCGACTTTTATAACTCTGAAAACATTCATGCCTTACGCGAAGTACGAATCCATCCCCCAGCGCAGAACATTTGCCTCCACAGCCTCCGTACTATTTTGTCTGCATTTGAACGTTCCAGAAACGAATCAAAGCTCTACATACGCCACGCATGTTTATACACTCTTAGTCTCCATCGCTGCTCGGAAAGCGCCGTACCGCACGCGTGTAGGAGGCATTCGTCTGTTTCATGGCGTGTTGCGACTGTACCGGCAACATTTTTGCTGACTGAAGCTAACGCTGGATTAAGAGTTCGCGAGACTTGGCACTGCTATGAAGCGGATCTTCACCGTACAAACTACATGAAAATTACTTCTATAAATATTTGGCGAACGAGAGTTTCTAGAGGAAAGTAATTAATATAATGACTGAATATTTTTTAAGTACTATTATTGATTATTTTTCATATTTCTATACAAAATACCTAGAACTTTAAAAACCAAGTTCATATAAAAATATCTTAAAGTAATAAATAAATTAAAAAATCTTTCTCAATTTTTGCCGAAGGATACTACCAAAAACCTTGACAACTTGTCATCACGTTCATTGATCAATCTAAGTACAATATTCTTTTTCATATTTTGTAACCACAGAAGGATATCGACTAATCATTACCAAAGCCAATATACTGT
Organism: Teleogryllus occipitalis; assembly: GCA_011170035.1. Taxonomy (NCBI): domain Eukaryota; kingdom Metazoa; phylum Arthropoda; class Insecta; order Orthoptera; family Gryllidae; genus Teleogryllus; species Teleogryllus occipitalis. The sequence goes on from BLKR01010860.1 coordinate 1,864, forward strand.
TACGTAGTGGACAAATCTTAAGAAAATAATATTTTTTTAAGACAAATCTCTTGGATTTATTTTTTTAACTTACGTACCGTACTATATTAAAACCTCGATAATGTTTTTCACACGCAGCTTCAGCGTATGGAGAAATGGCATTTTTGCTTGTGTGGCGGTAATTCAAAATGTTGTAACGCGTATCTACTATAAGTGTTCCGTCATCCAACCCATCGAAATAAAGACAAAACCTGTCAACAAAATTCAATTGTTCCCTCAGCTCTAGTAACTTAGGAACTTTCCAGGTCACGATAAAACATTTCGAAAACTATTTTACGAGTTTCTAATAATTGAATTACCATTAACTACACAATTCTTGAAATGCAGACTTCGACATTATAATCACATACAGAGGCAATAAGTGGTCTGCAACAGCAGGAATGGTGCTGAACACAATTAAAGAAAATGATTTTTCAAAAAGTAGCGCGTCACAGCAAAAGAAAAATAAAATTCTCTGGCAAAAATTTCCAACAAGTTAAATACAATATTTCAGAAAAAAACAGTCTTCACGAAGACGGTAATAACAGAGTGTATAATACACAGATGCGCTGTATAGCAGTTCCTTATATACCTAGAATATAAAAAAAGTTGCTGCTCCCTAACGCAGCATGTAAGTAGCAAATATTGAACGTGGAGAGGCCTCTTCCTGGGAGTCTCGATGGCGCTCAGTAAGCAATTTCGTAAGAAGTAACACATTGAGTGTTAGAATCGAATCGGTCCGCTCAATATGAGAATAGGTGGAATAATACAAACATTTGTCCACGAACTATTTCTTTGATTTTTTGAAATTCCCTCGAATTCCTAGTTATCTAAGAGTTTGATCATTTCCTCTTTCCGGGAGCATCAACAGCTATGGTCATTAATCCCGTAAATGTAGTTCATGTTATTTCGTTAATAGTTGACAGTGATCTCCCGATAAATTATGTGATCCGTCGCTAACTTACACGTTTTCCCCAACCTGACAATTTTCACCAGCAGCACACAGCCCCAGCCGGGACAAGCTCTAACTTCCAAGTGGTCGACTCCCGACTGGCCTCTCGACATGTGTGATATTGCAGTTAATGTAAGTGAGTGTAATTAAAGTGTGAGGATAGCACAAGGAAAAGAAGGAATGATCGCGCGCGGTCCTTGGCACGTTTGTCACGGTAGTGACAAACCATGGCATTCGCCTGGTGTTGATTGGAGAAACAACAGAAAACTACCGATCGGAGCAGCTGGCAGCTACAAGTTTCCTCTAGACCGTGGTTGAACTCCACCTAGCTACCTAGTTAGCGTCGAAAATCCTGCCTATGTCAGAACTCGAACCCTAGGACCTCTCAGAGGCAGTGCTGGGACGCCAGTTGATGCATCGAGTCACACAAGCCGGTGAGTATCTAAAGAAACCAAAAGTATCTCTGATGAGGCCAGAGACAGCACGGCTTTCTTTCAATTACTGCGCGAATAGGACATGAGTAATATAGATGTGACGAGGAGCCGTGACAGTGCCTTACACTCGAGTTCCATGTATCCAAATGGCAACAAGCCTTCCGCTGTTTGGGCAGAGCTCAAAGCTGTGCAGGCGCGCAGTGGGCGGGGCGAGGGGGGGGGCGCTTGCATGGCGGTGAACAGCGGCCGTCAGTCGTCGTTCGCGCGCGCCCTTTTTCCGATAACGGCTTCCGGCGGAGAGCGCCCACGCCCGCGCACGCACGCGCGTGCCATGCCGTGCCGTGCCGACACGCAGCCCGAGGGCTGGCATTTCAAGCGGCAATCGATGGCACACGTCACCGATACGGCACGGGACGCGCCAGGGGCAGGCGATTTCGAGAGGGGGAGAAAGAGGGAGCAAACAGGCGGCACTTGAGTTTGCGATGCAAGGATTGATTTGATTACTGACATTGTCGGGAACGTCACGTGCTATGGCCATTTGTCTCGTAAGGGTAGTCAACGTTTTACCTCGAGTGGTGGCGGTGTTCCTTCCTCGATGAATAGTGAAATCCGGCGCCGACCTGCAGGTCGACCAACGGGGTAGTTCCCTCTCCAGTTATCTCCCCCCGACATCTCTAGGCTTCCGACTGGTCTCCCGACTTCACCACTAGTATAGAATATGTACGTGTGTAAGTGAAGGATGAGGATACGGCAACCAGGAGGAAGATTGCGGGAGGCGATTTTGAAAGCTGTTTTGGAAAGTGTAGCAAATAGAACACATTAAAGTTTGTGATGCGTGTAGTTATGGAGCGTCGTACTAACCGGTGCAAAGCTGCTAAGGTGGAAATCGCACCGTCAAAGGTCACGGTCGGGGTCACGATTAAGTCAGGCAAAGGTGGTTCCACCTATCTGTACTCGCAGAGAATAAGTGGTGCATTCAAATACCACCCCGGTTCACGGCACGATTTTTGAATCTTGTACAGTCGTGAACATTTGGAATTCTGTAATAAATCGATGGAATTTCATAGAATGCACCTTTATGTTAGTATATGCACACTATTACAAAGCCGTTGTAACTACTGCCATCGGTAATGAGATAACTTAAAAGTCGTACTTGGTACTTGGTAATGAGATGAGTTAAAAGTCGGTTTGTCATGCCACCAGTACATCTCAAATATTCCATAGCTCACCTAATATCGTCTTCTCCATATCAATTTTACCATCTTTGATAGACCGAAAAGTTATGGCAATGGGAACTGAGAAAGGTACTCATCTTCATATCAGTAGTATGGATAAAAACTATCAACAATGCACTGCCTAATGCTATTCAAATCATCGTTTTTCCTCACATAGATTACTTGAATGCTGATTGAAATATAGACAATATTATACAAAATATTTTCTTAAAAACGGCTTCAAATGTTTTCTTGAAACTTTTTGTACTGATAGTGCTAAATATACTGAATAATATAACATGAAGATATTTTGATATATTATTTCATTTAAAAATTACTTAGTGTAAGTTTTTGAAATATCCCTCACGTCGTTAATATTTATATTTTGGGTGTCATATGTTATTGCATTTATGAACGCAAGTGCTTCAAATTATTTTTTAATAAAGTTTCCCGAAAACTCAAAAGTTCTATGTGAAAATGCGCATTTACGTAAACATTATCAGACATTTTCTGAGAAATTCTTCCCTACTTTTGCTTTAAATATTTTCTAACGATAGAACTTAATTTACTGAATAACATGATATAAAACTTATTAATGCTATTGAACTTATTAACTTATAAATTCTATGGATTTTCAAAAATATTATAAAATATTTATAATGCATGCTTCTTTTACGCATTATTGAATTCCGAAGCACAATTTCAAGTTATTTCTTACAGTTTCTCGAAAAATCGAAAGTGTGGTGTGATAATAAGCTCAAAATTACCCATTTTTGGAAACGCTCAAATGACTTTTTTTCAAAATAAGCTTCAAATTGTTCAATGAAACTGTACATATAGGACAGGGTTTTACTCTTTTGTAATAGAATTAATATCTTATTTTAATTCTAGTTTTAGGGGGCCGAAAAATTATGACAATGTGGGGAAATATTTTTAGATACTTTCAGATAGCAGCTACGAGGTTGGTGGGGTTACCCAAAAATCTAACCCAGGATAAAGAGATTAGAAAAAATAACTATTACGGGAAAGGTTGTGTAGTTTTTTGTGTAATCATTAACTGTATCTTTCTTAATGAAATTCAATTTTGAGTCATGAGCCAAGTTTCACTTTGTTTTAAGCGAATGAAATAATTATTTTCAGATTTCATTAAATGACATGTTTTGTCTTTTGAGTAGTGTGTGTTACCAATTCAAATCATGAAATTAAAACTTAATGAAAGCCCGGTTGATTAAAGGATTACTTGGTATACACGATCATGTAGTAATAAAAATAGTAAAGGATTTGCTCCACAGGGAAAATGATATGCGTGACGCTTGATTTGCATATTTTCCTCTCATGTGCGATAACGTAACACAAGCAAAATGTATATTTTTTTCTGGCTCCTAATATAATATGCGTGATGCAATGCCATTCATTTTCTACTTTCTTAATCTACCGTTGTGTGCCAGATCAATACATTTTTGTCCATTAATAGTAAACGCGCTTATTAGGAATAAAGACATACCACTAGAATAAGGTATAATCTTTTACTCTGTGAATTTTTTATTTCAGATACAACTCCTACACGATTGAATGTAACATAACCACACATATTATTCCCTATATTTCAACCAAAACTTTAGCTGTTTTCGAAAAATCGTAGTTAACTAAAAATCAGACATATATCATTTTACTTTCCCGTGCTTAAGAAGGAACTTCTTAAAAAGAGAATGCTGCGCGATAAAACGGTGAAATTTTGGTCAAAAAACTTTTTACACGGGCCTGGCAACGAAAAGGTTGATAGATACAGTTGCTAAATTTAGAAAAAAATCCTTTAACGACAAAACGTCTGTGTCTGTCCGCCTGTAAAGAACGCTAGCGGCTAAACCATTCAGCTGGTTTTCTCCAAAATTGATATTCCTCAATCAATCTGGCTGATAACACGGCCCCTTGAATTTGAAACCAAAATTTTAATTTTGGTGTGTACTCACCATTAAACCCCTCGGACTTTCAAAATTTAAAAAAAAACTGACGCCTTCGATTTTGATTAAATTTTATTTTTGTTTCAGGGACGAAGACGTGGAATAGGGACGAAGACGTCTCAACCGTCTCAAGGACGTTTAAAACAATGGCATAAGTCTCATAGTGGTTGAAAACCCTGATGTTTCGAAAATTGAAAAACTTCAAAATTCTTTGGGCATATTCCTACAACTACAATTATGAAGACACAATGTTTTTCTTAATGAAATGTGTTCATTAAAAACAAATCTTCAAGTGAAGTCATGTTGAATTTTTCGAAAAAATTATTTTGTTTAGCAATTGGACGTCAAACTCGCTCTGAAAATCCTGCGCTTCGTGATTGTAATTTTAGAAGTGTTTTGAGACAGTTGGATGCTAGTAAGTTAGAATGTATATATTATTTCATACTTCATTTATTATTATTAATTACATTTATATTATATTTGTGTTATTTTATTTTAAATTGCATCATTTAATTGTGTTAAATGTGAAAACGAATAGATGAGCAGTGATTGTTGGTTGTTGTAAACCGTTGTTGTAACCCATTGTTGTAACGCTGCATAGATAACAGAAAGTGATAATGTCGGATACCTTTCGTTGACGGTAATATAAACGAATACTTTTACATATTAGTAGAATATTACAATACCATATTGTTTAATAATTACAATTACATATTTGCATTTGTTTGCCAACGCTTTAAGAATTGTATTATTTGTTAACTATTAAATATTTTACTTTCTCGTAAACTGCTTACGAAGAATATTGTAAGGCTAAAACACGCATCCGATGTGTTCGTGAATACACTGCATACCTAATACAATGAATTCAATGTCAGAAATATATTTTCATTTAAAGTTTTGAATAAAAAATCTATTTCTTGAAACTATTTAATTTTTGCACCAAATGTTCTACGATTTCAAAATATGATGACTGAGATGTGTTAATTCTGAGAGATTGTGGTATAAATAGTATTACATAACCGTTATTAATGGCGAGAAAGTAGGTGCTGTTTTAGCACCTCTAGTTGTATTTCATGCTATGCTTCACAAGAAACTTAAAGAAAAACTTTGGAGCCATACTTGAGAAAAATTGCTGTTCACTTGCAGACAAGCAGGCAGAGGGATAGAACGAGGGGTGTTTTGAAAATACTTGCATCAAGGGACTCCAAAATGTGCATTTCCTTAAAAATCTCTAAATTCGTTTACCGCATTTTCCGCGGTATTTCCCAAGACTACTCTGTATATTCGAGTACGTACGTATACGAGAAAGAAACCATAATTCTTAATATATTTTTATCTCAAGATTCATTTTGATTTGCGTAAAAACGTGAGTAAATTCAAATTTAACATGCAACTACAGTTACATGTTGGCTAATTTAGTATATTCTATTAGAACAGGCAGTTCTAAAAGAACTTCCGAAGAAAGTGATATACTGAAAAGTGAAGCATCTCAATTTTTACACAGTAAATAATTTATGATTATGCACTGACCATCATAATAGATAACATAGAACTTCAATCAGTCCTGCTGCATGCATCTCTAAATTTCTTAAATCACCTCCCCATCTTCGGCCTAAAATTTCACAGAACTGCAATTAAAAACCAACGACCAGGCGACAACTCCGCGACTACCTTCACGAGTGAAAGCAAAAGTACACAAGAGCTGCAGTCGCATGCATGAGCGGATAGGCGTCGACCGGGCTCAAGCAGCGCGGAATAAAAACGTCGTCCCACGCCGGCTTTCGTCGCGGCGCCGTGCGGCACGGGGTGAGAAGCAGCACTGCGAATTCGAAGGCGGTCGAAGTTCAGGGGCTCGCCCGGGCGAGAGAGCCCTGTCCGCCGCCCCGGGCGGCTCCGGCCACGCCCCCTCCGTGCCGCGCAACCTCTTCGCATCTTCCGCGCCTCTCCACGGAAAAGCCACTATACAATACAGCCATGCCACAACACAGCCATAACACACCACACCACAGTCATGCCACACAAAATCCTTGCTACAACACAGCCGTGCAGCAACACAGCAGTGCAGCAACACAGCCGTGCAGCAACACAGCCGTGCAGCAACACAGCCGTGCAGCAACACAGCCGTGCCGCAACACAGCCGTGCAGCAACACAGCCGTGCCGCAACACAGCCGTGCCGCAACACAGCCGTGCAGCAACACAGCCGTGCAGCAACACAGCCGTGCCGCAACACAGCCGTGCAGCAACACAGCCGTGCAGCAACACAGCCGTGCCACACCACCCTTCCGCTACCTCCACTCCACGCCATTGCCACATCACCCACTGCCATGTCATGCGATGCCATCTCTACGCCACCTCTCACAACGTCACGTCCCGCTTCTTCACATCACCTTTTTCTACGTACGGTCATCACGTCACACTCTACGCTACGCGCTGCCATGCAACCCCCAACCACGTCCTCAACAATTCACTCTACTGTACTTCAACTACTGCACGTCTATCCACGCGTTTCCATGTCTCATCACGTGTCGTCACGTCTCGTGACCTTATTCCATAACTAGTCTCGTCACGTATGTCACTCCACTGTCAATGGGAAGTCATTTCACCATCTCACCATCGCCACACATGAAGGCCCAACATGACATTGCTACGCCATTTCTCGCTCCTTCTCTATCCGTCTCAGAGGCCCTGCCGCTTTCTAGAGATTTGTACGCTTCTCGCGCATAAATTCTGCCTCGAGCAGCTACTACGCTGCCTCCCTCACTAACACCATACCTCCCATTCCATGACTTCCATTTTCCCCGCCTTCCTCTCTATCTCCCCATCCCCTCTCTCCATCCACTCCGTTTTGTCCTATCCTGTCTTTTCCTGTTCTGCTTCCTGTCCTTCCTTCTTTCCTTTCCAAACGTTCAAAATTGCCCCTTTTCTTTATTCCTCCCTCACTAATCTTCCTTAAGCCCCGTAACTCCGTTACTCCCTTCCTATCCCTTTTTGACACCTTAAGTCACGCTCGTAGATTCTTATCATCGTCTTTCTTTAGCACTACCCCATTTGTTACCGCGCCCAGCCTGTCTAATCGACCAATTTATTCGCTTTTATCGTATCATTTTTGTTTGTCACTCTGCTGGCTGTCTCATGACCGTTGTTTCTCTTCTCGTTATACGAACTCGGTTCTAAACTCCTTGCCCGTCGCATTAAGCTGTCATCACAAAACCTAGTCTTCTCTCCAACTGAGTCCTTTCGTGAGCCTTGCCTTGTGATTGTTCTATCAGACGAAGCCTTTCTCGGAGCTCCTTCGTCGTTGTCGTTGTCTTTGTCCTCCATAACTCCTGCTCACATTGTGTTGAAGATCGCTCCTAAAGTTGTGAAGCTTTCTTCATTTCAACTGTCTGTCAGAGCCCCCACACATGCCATTTTGCCGAAAGGATTTCCATCATCCCGCCTTCCCTCGAGCGATTTATCATTTTCGGAATTTTTGACAGCAGTTTACTATATGTTGTTTGTTTTACCTTTCGATCTCACTGATGTTTTTTTTCGTATTCCTTCTTTTTCTTCCTTTTTAACTTTCTTCGTTTTGGTTTCTCCCTTCGCCTTGCTCTTCTTCCTTGCTCTGTTGTATCATAGCTTTCCTCATTTGCATCGGCTTTATCTCTCGCATATTTATCTCGCCGTTTGCTCTTCTTCTCTTCCCTTTGGCGTTCACGTTTCCCCTGAGGCAACCTCGCTTCCCCTGTGATTTATCCTTTTCTACGTATGAATTGTCTACTCCTCACCCATTCACATTCTTTCTTTCCGGAATTTTAACACTTCTCTCTTTCTCTCTCTCACTCTTTCTCTCTCTTTCTCTCTCTCTCTCTCTTTCTCTCTCTCTCTCTCTTTCTCTCTCTCTCTCTCTCTCTTTCTCTCTTTCTCTCTTTCTCTCTTTCTCTCTTTCTCTCTCTCTCTTTCTCTCTCGCCCTCCCTTTTCATTCTCTCTTTTCGGGACAGAGCAGGATAGGGCAGGACGGGACGGGACGGGACGGGACGGGACGGGACGGGACAGCACAGGACAGGACAGCACAGCACAGGACACGACGGGACACGACAGGACAGGACAGAACAGAATGGAGTGAATGGAGAGAAGGTGAGAATGGAAATAGAGGGGAAGGTGAGGGAGAGAGAGGGCGAGGCAAATGCAAGACATAGTTGTGATAATCACAATTCAGCACTGTCCGCCCTGCCACAGCTCTCGCGCGTCTCTCCCTCCGTCTCTTGCTTCGCTCCGTTCTCCCCCTCCCGCTCAGCGCCGCGCGATCTCCACCTTCGCCGCCAGCGCGACGTCGCTCCTCTGCTGTTTACGCGTCGTCGTCGTCGCGCAGCGCCGCGCCGCGGGCCTCCGCAGCACCTCCGGACGAAGCTTATTTCGCTAAGTGCGCACATTAGGCGGCAGCCGCCACGGCGCCACCGCCGCCTCCGCCTCCGCCTCCGCCTCCGCTCGTGCCCACCTCTGACGCGAGGGGCGCTGCTGTCGCGCGCAACGCCCGGCGCTCCAGTCCACCCGCCACTTTCTATCGACAAGGCTTTCCTTGGCAGAACTTTTTGCTTTGCCGCGCTGGATGTATTTCAAGTTCGTCGGTGAAAAAAGTATAGTTATAGTTACTAAAATATTTTACTTTCTACTGATACTGTTTTGCTTGTTAACGGCTTCGATATGGAGCTCAATATATACTGCAAAACCTTACACGGATCGAGAGAATCGTGATTACGAGAGAAATATGAAAACAGATGAATGATGATACATTTTCTCTTATGGAAGGAATTATGAAAAACAAATCGGTCAAGTTAACTAGATAATTCGTAAAGAAGTCAATCTGAATCATTAGGATTAGGTAAAAAATAAAATCTTATATGTACCGCGGGTGTTAACTGGTTCTAATGATCCCGAGTCGAAGCTCCTCGGACATTTGTCGCCGCTCGATCATTGAAACACTTTAACGCTCTTGGTGCGTAAATAGCTATTAATGAATCTAGTATTATCAGCAGATTAAAATAATTGGTAATCCAACATACAGAATCAATTACTTGTATAATATAACATTTAATTTATTTACATTCTCAATATTTACATTAATTTATGGAACTTGCTGAAGCAATTATGTTAGATTATTGCACTCCATTTCAAGACTAATGCCAATATACTGTTTTTGCCGTATTTACATTGACTGAAGCTTATGATTAAAATGTGAAATAATAATAACCACGATTCATTATGAAGCTTTAGTATGTAAATCATGATTGTTTGTGTATTGTTGTGAAGTCCTTCGTCCAAAATAATAGCATAACTAAATCAATATTTGTCTTGAAATTTTGTATGATTGTATATTAATTTTCAACTACAGTCATCTTCTTAAAAGTTGATGCTCTTCTAATTTAACATATTTAGAAACTTGTTTCTTTCATACAACATATTCTTTGCAAGAAACTTCATTTTTATGATATACACACGCTTTCTTTTCATTCACATCAGACAACCAACTTTTAGAAAAGATTATCGTACCTGTTGAAAACAATCTCAACCCATCCGAAGAGCAACAGTTCATTCATTGAAAAAAAAAACAGGAACAATAAAGCAGCGGGTAGAATCGACCGAGACAGAATGAGTAATAAGGCGATAACGGACTCTATAAAAACCAGCACTGTAATTAAGAAGCAGCAGCAGAAGTCAGCGGCAGGGCCAGCCCATCAAGAGAGACGAGGGAAGTGCTATGAATACCATGAATATTCAACCAGCAGGCCAACGAAGAGCCGGCGACGGAAGAGAGGGTTTCCTGCGGTGAAGACGAGCGCTGCAAAGTCGTTCACCCGAAACACTGCCGTGCAAAATAACTCGAACATATTTTGCTTTTGTCTCTGACAGTTTTATTTGCAGGTCAAAGATATTGATTGCCTGGATTAATGAAGTTAAAAATTTGCATTCAGAATTTGTGCTTGACAAAAGAATAGAAGGGCGGAGTTATGAATTTTCAGTCCTGAGTCTTAACTTGAAATTTAAAAAGCTTCTGAAGTATCTCAAAGACGGTAAAAGGGCAAGAGTAAAAATCATTATGTTAGGTACAAAGTTTCATTAAAAATTTACTTTTAAAGTTTGAATTTCCATACAATATAGTTGACTAAAATGTAAATATCACTTTGGTGCGAAATTCCTAAACAGCGATATAATTATCAAAAATGCCACTGATGATAACGATAAATATACCTGTTAACTGTTTTATTCCTCAATACATTTACTACGAGAAAACAATCTCTTTCGCGAAATTCATAATCACAATTCTCTGTTAAATGTAAACGGGATTTCATAACATTTTTCGCCTTTCCTGGATCTACAATCAGACCATAACTAATCATCGAATATACTATTACGCAAACTTATCTAATTTATTTATTACACAATTTATTTTCATTTACTTTTACATTTACTAACATGAACTTGAAACTTTGCTCAAAATATGAGAGTCTTCTTGTGTTGCTACAAAAAGTAGTCTAAGTTTAACTTTCAGTAAAAACAATTCTCCTTTCTTTATGATCAGAAAAGACATAAATTTGTAAATGAACCGTTATAAATAATGTAACTCCTTCAACATTTAATGAACATCATTATTAAACAGATTATAACGCAAAACCAAATTTTCACGCAAAAGAAGCTTGGAATCACAGAATATGAGATCCTCAGTATGAACTACACAAAATGTTACATTAATATATTATGAAGATTGGTAAACCGATCTAACCGCTCTGCGTCATAAATGATTTACACGCCGTCCCCCATCGGCTGACGGTCGAGTATAGATCTGCGCGCGGTTGCGCAATCCGGAGTCACGCCACGGGGAGGGATGGGAGTTGGGACCTCGCTCAGCGGACTTCGCTCTTATCACGACAATACAGCTCCGAGGTCACTGTCACGGACAGGACTGAACAGGACGCGAAGCCTCGGCATCCACGCTCCAGGCCAAGTGCACACCAGAGCAAGCAACATATCAGGAGTCAGCACCGGTCACTGTTATGATTCGCACTTTTAGATAAATAAACTCTTTCAATATTGAGCGTTGAAAGTTTAGAGAAAATTCAAGAAGCGCCCCATGGTTTCCATATACCAAATTGTTTATCACTTAACAGTAAACATTGCAAGTTACATAAACCGATATTATTACATGCTACTTACACATACATATTATTATATTATTCACTAAATTTTATATGAATAAATGAATAGTTAAGCCTTCTGGCCCATGTTGAAGACTTTCTGCATGTAAAAGATCCTTGAGCCTAAATGAAGCCTCTGAGCTAAATTAAAATCGTCTATTTTGCCGCCCGAGTGATACCTTCTCCCTAGATGACGGAAGGAGCGAAATTTGCGTGATCAAGCGGAAAAGCAGGTCTGATGGGCTGAGCCGTACGACGTAAAATAAGGCGAGTTGATTAATTGGTTGATTGATTGAAGAGAATGACGTTGAGTTTTATTTCGAGATTTCTCTGGATCTTGGTAATGGGATTTCATATGGGTAATAAATACATATTTACATCGTTTTAACACATATTTTTCACTTTTTAACGACAATGAAAATAAATACAACTACAAAAAATAATATTTTCATTACTTTTTCATTGTCTTCAAATTTGAGACAATCATTGGAATAACAATCAAAACGAAACCAGTCAATTATTACATATATTTTAATGTTAAAATGTTTTATATTACAGGTCCGACGTTTTGCTAACTATTTATTCGCATCATCATGTACAATACTGTTTATCCTTTGTCACAAAAGATGTTCAATGAATGGTGGCTAATTTCTGATGAACGTTGACGAAGCTCCAGTAGTAGAAGTCAAGAGAACAGTTTAAAATTATTAATTTATCCAAAAAAACAAAATCAATTTTTTGCCCCAATTCATTGTACTCACTCGCCTTAAATACGTCTATCAGCAGATCCAATATGAGCGTACCTTCCCATAAAAGATTGGGGAAGAAAGAGGAGTAAGTTCGTTGAAACCAAAGCGGATGATCGTTGAAAGTGAGGATTCTAGGGTCGCCGGGAGGTGGTTGGTGTGACTGAAGTCGTTATCATACACGTGCTGTGCGTCCTGCACGAGCACCGGATCCGGGTCATTTGTTTGCGTCCATTATTATTCATCACTTCTTCTGTAAGCGCCAACCCCTTCCATTATCATACCAGCGCATCAGCTCTGTACTCGCGACGCCACAGATTACCGAGCGAGTGGCGATCCAATGCCTGACGCAGCGAGGAGCAAAGGCCGACCGAACATTTAACTATCATTCACAATTTTTCAGTGCCTTCACTAACGGCGGTACATTCATGGCTTTTGGCTAGAGCATACCGTTGATTGAGAGGTTGCAGGTTCGAACTCGGCAAGGCAACAAATGACATTGATTTTTTCGTGTTTCCGGGCTCGTCAACTGCCAAGTTCATTAGTCCCGTAAGTGTTGTGCATGTTTCCCTCGATAGTTGGAGGTGATCTTCCCTCGCTGGAGGGTGATATCTGACACCGACATACACCTCGTCTAGCGAGGTCGTTCCCCAACCAGGCAATTCCTCCAGCCGGTACAAGGTCTAAGCCCTCCATTGGTCTCCACATGTGTGGTAGTGTATTGTTTGTAAGTAGAGGGTGACGTAAGTGTAAGTGTACGCAAGTAATGTGTGAGTGAAGAACAAGGAAGAGGAAGGAAAGATTTCGCGCGGTCCGTAGCCCATTTTTTAGGATACTTCTACGGTATTTGCCTGGTGCTGATCGGAGAAATCAAGGAAAACTACCCATCAGGGCAGCTGGCCGCAATAATTCTTCTTTAGACAGCGGCTGAATTCTACCTAGCTATCTAATGTTATATGATATAGACTAATAATGTATAAAGAACATATTTACACTTTCATTAGTTTAATAAAATTTTTCAACGAAAGGAAGTGGATCGTGGTTTTTCTATATTCTAGAATTTTATTATTTTATGTTAATAGCCATAGATTTGACTCTGAAAATTTACTTACATTTTGTTCCGCCAGGTCCTTAAATGTGCGTTATATCACTTAGGTCCAATCGTGAAATGTCCGTAAGTAAAAACTTCAATATTTTGAAGAGTTTATTAACAAATAGTGATCTGATACTGGCGCGAAGTTAATCTATGAAATTAATTATTCACAGAATTATAAATTCTGCACGTCACCAAATGCAAGAAGTAGTTGAACATATATCCACTAATACTCATTAAACATAGTAAAATATAGGTAAATAGGTTTAAGTTTTCCACATACTTCAAAATATGTCATTAGAGTATGTACCAGCGGATATGATTATCCACAAGAGAACAGAGAAAATTTAATCCAACATTAAGGCATTAATGTTTTTTGTTTTAAAATCGTACAAATTTAACTTCATTGATTGATATAATCGTGTACGTGGTACGAATTCAAAATCGACTCATTGTGAGCTCAGATTGATGAACAACAACTCGCCTTGCCCATAATTACGGCGAAGTGCCAAGCGACATATTTCGGCGCCGCTTAGAGCATCAGATTTAGATTACGCGGTACATTTAGAGGTTCATTATTGCAGCCAAACGGGCGATTGTAGACCGCGCATGCTCTTCCCACTCGGTCGAGGGAACAAAGAGAACTTCCTGTCCGCGTTGACAACGGCCGTTTAGAGCGGACCACCCCCCAATCCCACTCACCCAGCGACCCTGTCCGCCCCCGCCGCACTGGCCTCCAACCGTCTCCCTCTGCCCCATTACCCTATCTTGGCTCTCCGAATCCTTGTTCTCTCCGCCTTCACTTGCCTTGCCTCCCTCTTACCACTATTGCGGCATTTCGCTCCCGTCTCACTCACCCCAAGTTCGACTCACCCCAATTTCGACTCACCCCAATTTCGACTCACCCCAATTTCGACTCACCCCAATTTCGACTCACCCCAATTTCGACTCACCCCAATTTCGACTCACCCCAATTTCGACTCACCCCAATTTCGACTCACCCCAATTTCGACTCACCCCAATTTCGACTCACTAAATTTCGACTTACCCCAATTTCGACTCACTTCGCACTCGTCTCGGCTGGGCTCCTCCCTTAGTTATTATCAGTGATGGCAAATTTTACCGAAACTTGGCCACAATGATATTTCGATACATCATGATAAGGTTTAGGATGTCTACAAAAACAATCAATGTTTAAAATAGGATAAAACAGATGGTAATTTACCATCCTGATTCTATTTTTAACTACTTACGTGACATACAGTACTTACTTGCAATACCGATAAATTTTATTGTTTGGTCACGTATGAGTAATACGTTAATGATAGTGTTTATCGACTGTCAAGAAGGAAATAAAAAATAAAGAACCGTGTTTTGCTATTATTCCGTTTATTTACTTTCATTTATACATCATCGAAGTAAAATATGCTGTGTCTAATATACATAATCCGTAAATATTTTTTAAAGAATATTTTGCCTTAAAGCATTCGGTCACCTTGCTTTTCTAATCGTAATTCTTCGCAGACAAGGTTCAAAATGCTGTTTAACGATATTACCACGTACAAAATCATCGAAATAGTTAACAAACGTTTCTTAAAAATCATGAATGTTTCTGGAAAAATATATTGCTCTGAAAAAACACCGGAAATACAAGACCCATGTTAATACATCGAAGTTTTGGTGGAAAATATCGAGTTTTAAAAACATCCCTGCCTATCACGGCGTCGCCACTCTCCTCGCTAACCTAGTTTCCTTCATTCTCCTCATCCTCATCGTCTTTGCGTTATTCGCTATTCTCGCCTTTCTCTTCGCCCTTCCCTCCCCGCCAAAATTATTTTCTCCTTTCCCATTTTCTTCCTCCATGCTCTTTCGGTTCTCAACACTTTATTACAGAGGTTTCCCTCCGTGCCTTTGTCAGGTTGATCCGCCTCGCTCTCCTCACCTGTTCTCACCATCTTGCCCTGCCCGTCCTACTCGCTTCCTCGCGCTTCCCGCTTTCCGCGAATCCCCAGCCCTCACCCCCAACATCCGCGTCTATTCTGGATGCGCTCTCATGCGTTTCCCTATAAAACATCGACGAAGCGCTCGGCTTAATGGGATTGTACAAGGCACCCGACAAGAAACTCGCTTCGGATCGCATTGTCTCTCGGAATATGCAACGCCCCTCGCGAGTTCTGACCCGGATACTGACAATTGCATTCATCCGGTGACGTAATGGAGATGTAATATTTAGCTCGCTTAATGGACAGATCATGTTTCCTCAAATCCGAGAGCATGCGTGATCTGTGCGCTGTGTGGACATATAAAATTCTATACTACCTCATTTATAATTTATGGTTACTGATCGACGTTTTTTTGGTGGACGATTTGAGATTTTTTCAGGAAGTTAAACGAAAACAATTGTTTTATAGTCCGAAATTATTTACCAGGGAAATTATTTACTGGAGACACATTAACCGAACTAATTTTCAGTATCTTTTTTTGGCTTTCTTAAAGTTGCAAATAATAGAAATCGTGTACCATGAGAGCGAGAGTATTATAGATGTGCTCTGAAATTGGAGCTTAATAAAAATAACCATAGTTAATGTTGTTATCAACTATTAATATACACGAACACAAAAGTCTTTTTGAAACAAAGTCTACTATCACTCAATAAATATACACATAACTCATTAACCATCATTAAAAATAAACTGTTTAATTTACTAAAAGTAATACAGTTGAATGAAACCTAATATAGAACGTGAGACTGTATCCTGCAGTGTATAACGTAGAATTGAAATTGATAGGTAGAGACGTTGCCGTTGATCTTCAGAGCTCTGTAGATGTAAAGTTCAAAAACTTTAACTGATTGAGATTATTTTTTTACCCTTCAAAATAATGAGTTGGGAGTTTCTTCCAAAACATACAAAGCGAAAACACATCCAGATCGTAAAAGCCAAAGCTCGTGAGACAAAGAGGACACGCCGTGTGCTTGGTAAGCGCGCGGAGGCAAGGCGGTCGCAAGTGGATCCTCGCTGCAAGTTGAGAACAAGTCAGAGGAGTTGAGACGGCTCTCTCGGAGACTTCGAGCCAACACGGGAGGAAGCTCTCCTTAGTTTCGTCGTTGCTCTCTTGAGCGTTCCTTGCCGTCAATTGACTTGTACCGAACGACTTAGACAACGCCTCTTCTGATGAAAATGGAAAACTTCGGCCCTCATCCATGAGCAGTGGTCTTCTTTCTGTTGAACTGGGAGTGATAAGAAAATATCAACAACTGGATACTGAATGTAAGTAATACCTATTCTTTCAAAAACCACGTTATTGAGTTTGAAGAGTTTAAACATTGCAAGGTGGAAAGAACACAAGCAATAGTTAAAGTATATTAGGCAGTTTGTACTATCCACTGTAATATATATTTCACGAATTAAACTGGTAAACTTGAGTCCATTTCTTAAAGACCGACGTCTTCTCCTTTTATTGGGAGTATTTGTATTACTTGGCATTTCACTCGACATTTGGGAAAGGACAAGAGAGTATAGTAAAAAGGTCTTGTTTAAAGGGCGATTGCTGTGTTGCCAAAACGCATACAATCAATTAACGTTTCGCTGATGATTTACACTGCAAAAACAAGCACAAAATGCTAGATATAAATGCTCCTATTATATGTTTCAATTTTAATAACTCAAATTCCTTAATATTGTCAAAAAATATTATCCTTATCCATAAACCTTAAATATTTAAAACTTTTAGAATAGATTTATTATATTGTAATCTTTGTACTCGTACTATTAGTCTACCATATATTTTAAATTGTAATAAATAGTACGCATATTTTCCAGAATGTATTTAGTTGTGTGGGAAAAGTATTTGATTAGGACTTGAAACACAGTTGCTCTTCGAAATGCAGCTCACCTATTGTAGAGAATGTTATCCGACTGCATCATTCTGCCTATTTCATTATGTTACTCATCACGATTTCGTACGGAAGACGAGACATATGTCATCGCCAGGCCATCACTATTTGCCAATCTTCAGAGAATATGCTGCAGATTACGTCTTTCAGAAGCGCTATGAAAGCGCCTGTCGTAATGCAAACCCGCAACACAACAATGTATTACGGAACAAATTCAGACTAAGGCGCAGTCATAAAAGAGCCGATTTTGACCGACATTTCGGTAGGCAGACGACGGATGCTGTTATCCTTTGAGCTGGATTCGTTCAAACACACTGCGCGTCATTGGTATTTGTCATAGTGAATCCGAACGACCGGTTCAGTCGACGTCCGAAAGAATCAGCAGTAGGACAATGTTTCGTTGGGTTCCGTCAGTTCCATTCGCCCAACATTAGATGCAGAGTCAAGACCAAAAGTAACATATGCAGATGATATTCAGCATGCTTCTTACACATGTTTTAGAAAAAATGTGAAATTATGAAAATTATCGAACGATTTCGAGTGTTTTTGAGATGTCTGGCGATTTCGTTCGCAGCCGTCCGGTATCGAACAGCTAATATTTCGGCTGCGTTGTCGCCGTAGACTAAGGGAGAGCCTCAAACATTGCTTGCAAATGTAGTTATTACATAGTTATACTAATTCAGGATGTTTCAGGATAAGTGCTACGAACGTCTACGACGTGTACAAGGATAAAAATTGATCACTTTTTGCTAATGCACACATGCTTGGAAATGTCATGTATCGAAGATTCATTTATGACATTTGACCCTGATTGTTATGCAATTAGCATACACTAGTTTTCGGCAGGTATACGAAATCTCTTTGAGTGTGTAACGCTGTCACCTGTCGAACACAAATGAAGGTTGGATTGCCTAACAATCAGGGCCAAATATCATTTGTGTAACTTCGTTATATAAAATTTCCGATCACATGCATTGGCGAAAATTGATTATTTTCCATCCCTCAACAAGTCATAGAAGTTTGTAATATTTATTCTATAACAATCAACATTTCTGCAGAATTGCCCCTACGTTGTCAGTCCCAGCTACTACATAAGGAGTGTAGCGCCAGTGAAAAGAACCAGACACCACTTGGAACTACCATCAACGAAAAACATGAAACCCTTGAAAGTCGTCTTCTGTCATTACCGACTGTAGTAGTGATTTTCAAGATCACATTACCACAGAATTATGGTTACCCTTGACATCAACTTTGAATCAATATCTTTGATATTTATTTTTATTAAAAATTTATCGATCAGCATACACTGTACGTAAAGGTTTAGAAAATTGTTCAGAAAATGCTTATGAACTCAAACATGAGAACGTTTCAGTCAAATAATCATAGCAGAAGGAAGTTTTAGCAGCCTTAACTTGGGAGAATCATTTGTCTGTCAGACGTTCATTGTGCGATCGTGACAAATAGCGTGGGCTGAAAGGCAGGAATGGTTGAAAAACCACTCGTTGGAACATTATTCTCTACATCATCGAAAATATTATAAACCTTACATCACAAAAATTGCTGCATTTCTTGAACTTCTATTTTGAAACACAGGATGCCATCGAAGTATCTGTAAAGGGATACGTGTTTAAGTATTACGGAAGAATTTTTAATTATTATGTATTCATATTACAGCAGAGACGTTTTGGCTATTGTTTGATCTGCTCCCAAAGGGTTTTGGTTAAATTAACTATCACAATTGACATTTTGTGCAGTGAACGTATTGCAGTGCAGATGAGAGCAATAAAGATTAATCTTATAATTTTCGAAAACTAAAATCCAGAAACTCATCCCAAACGGTTAGCAATCTCTGAAAGAGAATATCATTAAACTAGGTGAAACCGATGATCAACTTTACGAGATGTGGGTAGGGCATTTTCATATTAATGCATGTAAAAAGGCGCACTATGGTTGGAATTTGAGACCTATTCCGTAATTGAATACTTAATGAGTGGGCGTTCAAAAACGAAAAAAAAAACATTTTTTAAGAGGGTAGATAGCTTGATATAACTTGTACCACCATCACTTTTTTAAGTCGCTTTTTAACAGTTTGGGCATATAGGCACCACTGTGATTGCTTTAGCTGTTGAGGGTACTGTAGGAAGAACACGTAAGGAAAACATGAACACACATAAACATCCATGCCCAAGGCGAGATTCGAACCTCCCAATCCCGAGCTAAGCAAGCTACAGGCCTCCAGCCTTAGCGACCTAAGCTATCCAGGCCGGCCACCACTAACCAGTTTATACTAATAACCCGCACAAAAAAGATCACTTACATATGCTATTGTAGCCTGAATGAATACTTAATTTATTAATTTATGGTATTTTACACTATTGTAATAGTACATTAAAAGAGATTTCATGTTCATATAAATATAAATATTGTAAATGTAGAACGTCTATCTACCCGATCGTCGTTGAACGAGGAAGAGAATTAACCAAACATAAGTAAGTAGTTCTCAGTCGGATTGAATTGTATCTGCTGAGAGGTCAACATGCAGACTTTCAAAATGTATTGGAAATTGTTAGGTTTAAATTCGACTATCGCAGTGAATTTTTGAAAAGCGGAAATACTCGAAATGCCATTAAACACTTGCCGCTTGCAAACTAACCCTGTATAAATATTTCATAAAATTATACTTTCTGACAAAATCAAACGATATCCACTATTGTTGTGACGATATCTGGCAGTAAGAGCGTGAATCACAAAATAGCATTGGGAGTCAATGTCGTTTCAAAATCAAAATACTTCATAATACACTGCTTGTCAGTGCAATTATTCACAAAGTTCCAAAAACCTAGACTTCAGGAAGCAACAAAAACTATGAATGCAGTAATGACGACTGCATCAACGACGACAACGACAATGTCAACGAAACAACGTTAACACGATGACGTCAACGATGACGACGATCAAACGACGGTAATGACAACGACGGCAACAATCGCAACCACCACCCCCACAACAACAAAAATATCAAAATGACACAAGTTGTTCCATTTCTTAAAAGTGTAATGAGTTTAGGACGCGCGCACATCTCGGCCGCTCCGAAAGGGAGCGCGATCGGGCGGGTGAGCGGGGAAGCCGCCATCGGCGCGGGGGCGGAGATTGCTTCCAATCCACTCGGCCCCGCCCCTAACGGGCCCATAAAACCCTCGGCCCAGCGCCACGGCGCCCGCCGCCACAAAGGCATTACGCGCCCGCCCCAGCCCGTAATGAGGCCCGGAGCATCTCCGAGGGCGCCGACGCCAGAGGTCAACACACCACGGCGCCACCGCCCGCGCCAGGGCCGCCCTTCGGATGTTGGAACTTCTCATGTTGGCCGACTCATTAGCACCGGGAAAGGGGGCGGCAGGGGTAGACTGTGTATGTGTGAGTCACAAATTAGTGGAGAAGTTTGAATCGTGCAAGATAAGGCTTACGGAACCTTCTCCTGGGATCAATGAACGACCGTATGTGGAAATTGTGCTCTTCAGATGTTGGCCAACGCATTAGCGCTGGAAAAAGGGATGTAAATCGGACGTGAGTGGCATTCTGTACTGGTATGGTTCATTAAATAGATATGAATCTTGTATCTGGCAAGATAGAAGACACGAAATGTTCCTCCGAAATCAATGAACGTCAGTAGAGCAAATCTTGATCTTGTGTTTATTCTTCAAATGTGTTCCCACTAATCAGCTTTGAAAGGGGATTGAAATGGAAAACTGAATTAGACAATATACGTTACTCATGAACTAGGTATAATTTCTGAAGTCTTGTTGTTTGCATGATGGGAGATACAAGTAGGATAAGTTCCCCCGAGATTAAAGAACGGATGTGGCACGAATGGTGACATCCAAAAGTTGCTCGATTCGTTGGATTCGAGAAAAGGGTTCGGAAACGGAGGTACCTGGAGTTCTGCAGGGACAACACAGATTAAACGTATGGGCTTGATCTTCTTGCCCCCGAGACAGCTATTTTTTTATGATCATTAGATACTGACACACGGTATTTGTATCCTACCTTTCGAGTATTGGTGTAAACATTAGTTCCGTGGAGATGGTTTAACATGGACAGTCTGAAATAGAATTTTCGTTGTGGCTTCGCTGGTGTAATGGTTAGCGTATCCGTCTGTCACATCCCAGTTTGTTGGTTCAAATCCGATTGAAGCCGTGGATATTTAAGGGCAAAAAATCCTTCATGCGTCTTCCTTCGGAGTGCTGACAGTCCCATGTTGTAGATTTACTGCATGTAAAAGATACTCAAGAATAAAAGAAGCTTCTGAGCTAAATTTACATCGCCTGTTCCATCACCCGAGTGATACATTCTTTCTCCTTAGATGGTGAAAGGAGCGTAGCGAAATTTGCGAAGGAAGACGGAAGAGCAGGCCTGGAACGTGCCACGTAAAGTAAGGCTGAATTTGGACTTCCTTTGTGCATTAATTCACAGCTTGGAGATTGATTTCTTAGAACCAAAACGGAAGAAATTGGTAGACTCATTAACTCCGGAGAAAGGGTTCAAGACGGTGTTGAGTTGACATTCTAGCCCTAAAGCAGTTTTAAGGAAACTAAGGTTCCGTCGGTGGATCAAGGCAAGTCGAAACAAGGAAAAGATTCGGAACAGAAATTACCAGGACCAAATTCTCGATATTATGCAATATCATTAATACTATCGGTATCCATCAGCAACAATGCTACTGAAAAAAATCACACACAAAATAATTTTCCAAAACGTAGTATGCACACTTCTCAAGAACGACAAAAGCCGATCAGTTAGAAATAATTGGACAAAGTATGTTGTGTTGTATCCCTCATTTTCACTATCTTTATTTTCCTTGGAGGAATGATATGATCGCGAGAATGTGTATTACAAGTAAGGTAAAATGAGAACTTCAGATATGCCAGCCTGTGATACTTCAAAATATATTAAGAAACATTTCTAATATAACCAAGCAGAGTTTAAACATTTGTTATCGATTGATTGATTGATTTTTTCGTGTTTCCGGGCGCGTCAACTACTTTGCTCATTAGTCCCGTTAGTGTAGTGCATGTTTTTTCTCGGGAGATGGCGATGATCTTCCCCCGCTGGGTGGCGAGATCCGGCGCCGACGTACCGTCGGCTAGTGGGGCTTCCCCCTAACCAGGACTCTCCCACCAGCGGAGCACCGCCCCAGTCAGGACAAGCTCTAACTTCCCGACCGGTCACCCGGAATATGTGCTAGTGTAGTGCATGTTAGTGTAAGTGTGTGTGTAAGGGGAGAGGATAGGACAAGGAAGAGGAAGGACAGATCGCGCGCGGTCCGTGGCCCGTTTGGTAGGGTACTGCTCCGGCATTCGCCTAGTGTTGATCGGAGAAACCACGGAAAACTACCGAATAGAGCAGCCGGCCGCTAGAATTCTCCTCCAGACAGCAGCTGAATTCGACCTAGCTAAACATTTGTTATCGATCCAGAAGTGCGTAGATGTAGGAGAGCGTATTCAACATCACCTCAGTGCTAAGGTGAGCGATCACGGAGCGTCTAGGTCGTCGACGTCCAATTCCTTAGCGTCAAGAGCGCATCGTTTAAGCGTCTTAAGCACCGCATATTGGAACAGTCACTCTGGATGTACCATACGTAAACAAAATTGTATGACAGCTCGTCGTATAAATGATTGTCCTAGCTTGCACGCAGTTCTCAGAAAATGCAATGTTTTCCCAACCATGAAATTCATATTACAGAGTAAATCAAATAGATCGATACGTTCACTGTGCCGTTACGATGTCTCTAATATTTCATCGATTGTGAAACATCAAGAATCCAGATTCAACTGCATTTCGCCGGCATCGCCGGTCATCCTCTGCGGCACCACATCACCGCCGCCTTCTCTCCTCTGACCTCGGCCATGCAGCGGTAAGAACACCAAACTGTTTTTGTACTTCCTAGGAGACTGAAGTGAGTATTTCAACCGTAAAAATTTCAATGTTTGTTTCATTACAAAAATGACATTAATGAAAGAAATGCACCATTTTTACACCGTTTTCAATCTGTTTTCCATGTTTCATTTTACTTTCTGAGTTCCTTTTTTTTCTTTCATTGTGGATCTTTCTTTTTTCAATATTCATTTATGATGTAAAATATCGACTTTTTACATGTATCAACGTTTTCTTTGCCATATACACTGAAATATTTTACAAATGTTCACGTCTTGTTAGAAGTATTGTTTGTACTGTTTTCGAAATAAATATTCTTTTTTGACTTTCAGGTTTTTACAAACTATTTCTATTGCGTGACCTGGAAGAATGTGCAGTTAAGTATTACACGTCTTCACCAATCATAATTAATAGAGCCATTTCAATTAACATTGTTTTATCTTATTTCTGATCTTCAAAACATCCAGGCTTTGGATCTTGGCTTCTTCATAATCTTCACAACTGAAATAAACACTTAGTGGCTTATTGGCACGCCTTTGGTTGTGGCTCACCATCGCCTGATTAATATCAGGTTGCAAAAGTAAACAAAGTAAATAGAATTTTAAAAAGAACACAATATTATAATTATATTTCTGGCGAACAAGATTTAGAATTGACTTACGGTATCGTTCCATTCCTATGTAAAACAAACCCTGAGATATTAAGGATTCAACACGATATCCTTCCGAGTAACTGAGTCGGTACAGTATCTAACCGTCTCGGCCATGGGATCAGCTTTCAAGTTAATTTTCTTTTTAATGCTTTAATGTGTCCAACCATGACCGATTTTTTTTGTTTTGTGTATATTATTTTTTGTTTCATGAGTATTGAAATGCAGTGGAAACGATGTGCAATAACTTCCTTTTATTATACGTTCATTGTTATTTGGATTTCTTTTCTTCCGCACAATAGTAACTGTATGAGACTCAGACCTATTAATTTTTATTTCTCTTATCTTTTATTTCTTTCTTCGCACGCGCTGTGTTATTGCGGTTCTGTCGGCATAGTCCCTCCGCCCACGCCCCGGACAGATGTTTTGCCGTCTGGCCTTCGGCCCAGCGCCGCCTGACAAAGCGTGGGCTGGCGGCAACGGGTGGGCGGAAGCGCGCGGCCGCGCCTATCGATTGCGAATGCGCCGCAATTTCAGAAATTGTCGTTTTACTTCCCGGAACGCCCCCTACCCCCACCCCACACCACCCGACCCGTCGAGCTCCACGCGGCACGGAAGGGCACGGCACGGTACCCAGGGTGTGGGCGGTGGAAAGCGCGGGTAGAGTCGGAGCGGGCGGAGGGGGCTGGGCGGGATGAGGCGGAGCAAGTGAGGGAGGAGTGACGTGGGACGGGGGCGAGTGGGACGAAGTGGAGCGGAGCGAGGCAAAGAAGGGAGAGAGGGACGGAGAGGCGCTAAGAGAAAGTGCGAAGAGAGGAAGGGACAGAGTAGTGCGAAGAGAGTAGGTGAACAGAGGCAAAGAGATGCAGAGGGAACGGAAGGCAGTAGTGAAGAGAGCAAGGGGAAATATGGAGCCGCTGGGAGGGAGAAGAGGAGCGGGCTGGAGAGGGCGGAAAGTGGAGCGAGTAACAGAGGAGGACGGTTGCGGCGGAGCGGGGCGGAGCGGAGGGTGGCGGGGCGGGGCGGGGCGGAGCGGGGCGGAGCGAGCCCGGAACGGCCCGGTGGCGCGCCGCATAATTCATAGCCCATCGCCGAGTCATTACCGACCGTCACGCAGCGGAGCGGCGGGCGCGCTCAGTCGCTGTCGCCCGTCTGCGGCCACGCGCTTCGCTGGGGCGGGAGGCGAATCAAAGCTCTCCCACTCCATGTCATTGTGGTGGACCAGGAGGGATAGGCCACCTCTGAGATGGGTTCTCTGCTCTATATTTCTAAGCTCCAATGTGCGCAGAAAAGGAAACAAATCAATGCGGCCTCCTGCCACAAGGGAGATGTCTAAGGTTTCGTTAGATGCCCAGGAACTCAGGAAATATCCAGAAACAATAAAACAGAGTTGTCGAAAGACATAGTACAAAAATACGGCCTATTCTCGTACGATACTACGTTTCTCAATAGTTTTTCAGAACATTCATATTTTCCCCTTGGTTAGCACAGACCGCCTTGTTGCTGCCTTCATGCACTTTCCAAGCTGATAAGAAGTCAAAACAAAAACTGGAAATGACAACGTAGGCGTAAAATCAAAGAATATGTTTGCCTTTTGCGTGACCTGACCCGAAACACTGCTCTCGGCAGGAATCAGTTTTTCCGAACGACGAAATTTGTCGGGAACGTTTCTGATCCGAAGCCAAAGGAGCAAAAGCCTTTCAGACCTTTGGCCATGCATTGCAAAATGGAAGGGCTATATGTCCAGATAGACCCAGTTTTCCATAACCGTTTTTTCGAATTTTTTGGCTCTCTTCAGTAGGGAACACAATGCAACAATAAAACAGTTTCCATTTTGACCGAAATATACAAATATTTTATTGTATTATTCCCGATATTCTCATACGGCGCGAACCATGTGATTTATAAAATTCAGTCCAACACTACATACTATGCAGCTGGGGATTTGTAATATCAAGTTTCCAAGGAAGAGCTCGTTTGCCCTTACATATTTGCCATTCACATGTTGCGTTCTAGAAGTGCAGCGTTTTTGTTTTTGGTATTGTAATGATCCATCGTTTTGAGACCAAAACCCAAGATGCAACATTGCCAAAAAAGTGACAAAGAAGAAAATTGTATATGGAGTGCAACGGTGCCGATAGAAAACATTTTTGTAAGTCCAAATTAAAATAAGGAATTGTAGCGCGTGAAATTTGGGGAAAATTGAACATAATCGTCCGGTAGAGCAGAAATTATAGAATGAAATAAAACAAACGGCATCAAATTCGGTCAACGCATTCAGCAGATATAAATTGAAATATAATTGAAATTTTTTAATAGCATGAACAGATTATGACCATTGTTGAAGTATAAAATAAAGATTGTAAACAGGGTTTTTTAAGAATTATGACAAAACGCACGGACCGATTCGGCTAAAACATTGGGAAATAATAGACTAAAATACGGGAAAGACGACAAAATTAGTGTCAACTTCGTCGCATGTTCGGAAGCAGAGTAATGATAAAATATTTGGAAGTTACAATGAACCAAAAAGGATAAACAAATTACGCCATGTTAAGAAGCGAAGTAAGTCTTTTGGAATTAACAGAGAAAAAAAGCAAGCGAGTAGCAATTATTTTGTTACAGAAATCTTCTGTAACAATGTAAGTTACTAGAAAAAATTCCGATGGGAGTTAGATGTGTCGTGGATACTGGGGGGAACGCTTCGTGTGCGCGAAATTGGCGTGTTGTTAAGTTTTTCAAAAGTGTAGGAGTTTAAATAGAAAATAACGTTGTGATGTGTATTGGAACTTTGAAATACTAGGAAAAGGAACAAAATTCGGGAGTAACTTGAATTTTTTTTTTAGTACGACTTTATGTGATTACGAATCACGAGATGTATTTTATTTTAGTGTAAGAAAATTCAACGCGACGAACATTTCGTTATGGAATATAAAAGAATAGATACCCGGATCAGTACGATTGGACGATTATCTATATCTATACTAATATATAAAGACAGAAGTGCGTTGTCTTCCAGCGCGGTAATCTCTGAATCTACTGAACCAATGCTGATTAAACTTTTGTGCTAGCATCCTTTAAAGACCTGGAGTACTATAGGCTATGATTTACAAACATAAACTGTAATATATTTTCAAAATAATTACTTTTCTGGACATTTTTCGCCTAGCCTTACATCACAGATTCAAGAGTGCATCAATGTCAATAGTTTAGCTGTGCGCCACCAGAGGATGACGTCTGAGATCTACTACTGATTTCATCAATGTCCAGAATTATTGCAAAATTCATTAGAGTTTGAATAAGGTTATGTAATGTCCCTGTAAGAATATTTGAAAGAAAGCCGTAACTGAAGTGGTATATAATGTCAATGTTCATGTATTGCTCTTTGTCCGTGTTATATACTAAGTGGCAAGAAATCATTGTGAGTTTGAATGTGTTTAATAATTGAGTTAGGTTGAGAGAATAAAAAGTACAATAATATACAGTACAGAATATACAGTAATGTTCAATGTACAATATACACATATCGTATACAATCTAAACGTCTTCTTTTACAGAAATTTGTGACAACTGAATTGTTTGACTAAACGACTGTCACAATTGTCAAAACATATTACAAATGCCCAGAGATGGACAGTTTACTAAAATTTTGCATCGGCTACTCAGAAGGAAGATCGACTTGCTGAAGTACCCACTCACCCCATTGAAAATAATACTGCAAGAAGGGGAGAAATGTGAATAATTCTCTAAGTAGTAGGGCAGCTGTTCATTAGGACTCTCATTTTGACTATTTACACAGTTCGTAGGTTCAAAATGGTAAAATGGAAAATGTGTATATGTTTTCAGTCCATTCAGTAAATTTTTTTCTTCAATATGCGAAGGCAGTTTGAACAGTGGTGTGTAATTTAGGAATGATCATTTACATATTAAGACTAATCTGTACAGTTGTTTGTCATATCAATTGCAGTTGTACTTTTTTCTTCTACATGCGAAGAAGTTTAGTGCAGTGGTTGGTAATTAAGCAATGGTCATTACAATATTAAGAATAATATGTGCAGTTGTTTTGCATGTCACTGGCTCCTAATGAATGAATGAATGAATGAATGAATTCATATATATTTTTCAATCAATAATTGGAAAAAATTAATTTATCTAAGAATATTTTGTCTAAGCAAATCTGGGAGTCCTTTGTTTCTATTTTTCAGTATTCATGTTCATATTTGTAAAATGGAAAATGATTATTTGTCTTCAGTCCACCCAGTAAAAGTTTTTCTTCAACATTTGAAGGAGTTTTGTGCAGTGCTATGTATTTTAGAAATGACAATTTACATATTAGGACTAATCTGTAGAGTTGTTTGCATATCAATTGCTGTTGATCAATCTTCTATATGTGAAGAAGTTTAGTGCAGTGGATGGTAATTATAGAATGATCATTTATTTATTAAGACTAATATGTGCTTTAGTTTTGCACATCAATTGCTCCCAATAATTGAATTCATCCGTACTTTTCTATAAAAAATAGGCAGAAAATAATTTATCGAACAAAAAGTTTGTCTAAGCAAATAAATAAATCTGGGAGTTCTTGGTTTCTATTATTCAGCTCTCCTGTACAAATTGGAAAAATGGAAAGTAGTTTATGATTTTGTAAACCCAGTAAAAGTTTTTCTTCAATATGGGATGAATTTCTGTGCACTGGTATGTAATTTAGGAATGACCATTTACATATTAAGACTAATCTGTAGAGTTGTTTGCATATCAATTGCTCCCAATGAATGAGTTCATTCATATATTTCTAAAAAAATAAGCAAAAATTAATTGGTCTAAAAATATTTTTGTCTAAGCAAATAATATCTGGGAGACTTTGGTTTCATTATTCATATTTCAAGATCCATAATCTCTATCACTTGAGATAAATGATGCTAATATTGGTTTTTTATGTGGCTTTGCATTGTCAATTTATTATTTATACATAATGCAATGTTGGTGGATAATTAGTTTTCTATTGTATCAGTCGTATGATGAATTGATTTACATGAACAAAAGTTTTATACTACGTGTTACTATCACACAGGACATTAAACATATATATTTTTGTCATCTTTAGAATTATAAAAACAGGTAATTATGTTTCAGAATAGATACAAGTATTTTCATTTATTTTTATGATTATGAATCATCAATTACGTTATGACATCTATAACTATTACTCCGGATCTACTTTCTACCGTACCCGTGAATGAACTTGCGCATGTTATACTCAGCTTAAAACAGTAAGTGCCTTCAAGGTCAAGAATTTACATATCAATTTCAAAACTTTTTTTAATGAATACAATAGAAGAAAACATATAAAAATAGGATAAGTTTTACAACGTGAGAGTTTTGATAGTGTTGGAATATATAAAACTCCAAAAAAATGTATATTTTATTTTGTAGTTTAGATTGGTTTATTTCTTTTAGTTATAAAGTGAATATTTAGAAGCTGGAACTTCAAATAAGAAAAATGTCATTAATGTGTGGAAAAGTGAGCCAGGTAATCTGGAAATTTCCAAATGGGGTCAAGAGAAGACAGCTATCGTGGCGTGGCCGGGCAGAGCATGGCAGGAAGTAGGGCGGAGAAGGGATACAATGGAAGATATAGAGATAGGTCCCGCCGCATGGCATGAACAGATTGAATTACTCTTCCTGTATAATAATTTACTGTAATAAATGCCCGAGCAACGCCGGGTACTCCAGCTAGTTTTCAATATAAATGGATGCGAGCAGTAGTAATTTCAAGAAGTGACGTGTTCGACGACACGCGAAAAATAGTTGTTTTTCGTTTTGTCTGTTTTGCCGAACAGTGACGGACTGGCAGCTGAATGGTAACATTTATGCGAATAATAGCGGTTTGCGAGAAGTGGTTTCTGAAGGCGACCGCGAGCAGGAGTAGACGGCGACCGCACATCGAAGAGCATTGGACGGCGGCTACCAGACATCCTTGTTACGAGTATCTGTGTTACTACGTAAACCAAGTAATAACTTGAGAATTATGAAGGGAAATGTTTATGCAGTATTGTGTATCCTTTTATGGACATCTCTTTTATGTTGCTATTAGCTGTTTTTGTGTAGTTTACCGTGATTTGGGCAACTTTCCCTTGCATTTCACAGTTTGCAGGAGTAAATTTTAACTGGGTGAAAGTCAGTTCTGTCATTAGAAGCAAAACATTTTACGACTCTCGGAATCCTACATAGTCACGCAATTCGTACTGCAGAGAATTTAATTCGTTTCACATACAATTGTCTTGAATCATCGTTCAGTTCACAAACGTTAACTTAATTGTTTCTAGTCACGTACCGTTCTTTAACTTCAATCAAAAGCACACTGTATCTTCAAAGCTACACTAAATTAAATGCGTACAGGAACAGCTCTCTTTGCGTGAAAAATGATAGCAGTTAGGCTCTTTCATCACAGTATAGTTCAAACGAAATGCACTCGTCGCGGTTCACGTCTCCTTCACAAACAGCCACCACACGCAGGCACGAGTTATGAACCACATTTCGCTACTACTGACTTTGAATCATACGCCACGGTCGCCGCGTCATACACCACAGGCCAGTTCAACGAACGGCGCAAATACATTGCGGTTAACCCGTTCGATCCAAACTACCGCGCTCGCGTTCAAGGAAAAAGTAATGGCGTGGGGATTGTAATGCACAATGGATGAAATACCAGAACTCCGCTCAGAACACAGACTACTCTCTGGTTAGCCAATATGTTGCGGTCGCGCCCTTAGTTCTAAGTGAATAGATGACAACAAAATATTTTTGCTCATTGTTTTTTTCTAAATTGAGTTTCCTAAGATATAATACATATAAATGTCACCACCCTGCCATCTTACTTGAGAGATAATTACGTCGGAAACATGTTCCACACACGCGTCTACATTGTGACCTTTATCAAAGTCGAGTAGTTAAAGTATAAGCTACATACAGTGCTTTCGGAAAGACTTAGATTAAGGAATTAATAACCCGCAAATAATCATTTTATTTACCACTTTGTAATAACCCATACAAAGAATTAACGAACTTAATTTGAAATAAGATGATTTTTTCTTTTAATATACATTTAATATGTCATGTTTTCCATTAATATATTTAAAATATAATTTAGCAGTTCATTACTTGCCTGCGTTGTAACGCAGCTCAACTTGCAAACTGTTCCCGATTTTTCACTGAGAGCAGAAACCCCATTGCCCACTGCCCCATTTGGCACCGCCTCAGTGGGCGAATTACTATAAGGAAATACTCAAGATTCATTCTCTATCGTGTCGTCTTAAGAGTTATTCATATTAAAGTCCGGAAAGAAAGAAATTCTCAAATTTTACTAATACAATCACAACTACGGTCAGATTATGAAATTAACGGCGTAGTGTTGTATTAATGCAACATTTGCATTACAAAAAGTTTCAGGAAGAAACATAAAATGTAGAGCTACACAAGTATCAATCACTGTTTTATTTTGCCATAGAAATTATCCACACGATGTGAGCTCAATATCAACACTCGTCCTGTCCATACTCGATAAAATTTTGAAATTTAAAAAAGGAAGAAACTTTATTAGACATGTTGCATTAATTAATTTTTCAAAAATAATGTCAAAAGTATTCTAAAATATTTAGCTTCTGAGAGTTATTAGAAATATTACTTAATAAGAATTTAAATATTGCAATTTATTATCTAGTGTGTGGTACCGTGAAATATTTTCTGTGGCATGAATCATGAGGGATATTTGATAAAATATTGTCCAAAACATATAACTGTAATTGTTTTTGTTATATACAATTTACAGTGTTGTCATCACTCATCCTTATATGCACGTCATCAGTTCAACGTCATTTCATCCAACGAGTGTCTTGAGGCCGTATATTCTTACGACCGACATGCACGACTATTCAGATCATTTCATTGTGCTGCACCACACCATATCGGAATAATATATTATTGAATAAGTTGAACTTCAAAGCGCAAGACACTAGGAAAAGAAGATGAAAAAAGTGAAAAATCCACAATTACACAAGTACCATGAAGACCATATGAACTCAATGCATACAGAATTCGTCTAACATCGAACATTGATCGAGAAATCAACAATAATTACTATGCGTGGTTGTCATCTAACATCAATGAACGAATACAGAAATAGTCAACAGAGAAAAAAGATTTTTTTAAAGACACGAAGTTTTATTTACGCCTAGGTCCCATGCTCCTCATAGTACTACAGGCAATTATAAGTTGTACTTGTACACGCCAATAAATGTGTGTAGTATATTGCGTGCAATAAATGGAAATTATTGCAAATATCCATTCATCACTTTTTCACTTACTCAAGGATGTCAAAATATGAAACTTCTTTTGCAGTCCACTTACCTGAAACAAACAATAATAATTGCATTATATTATCAAGTATGACAGACAAACTGTAGTCATTAAGTTCTTAAACCAAATATCACTAGCATTACTTGTTTAACCTGAAAAATATATTTTTACAATTATTTATTAACAAAGATATATTTTTTCACAATAGGCAAAACTACTCTCAGCTAGATGTAAAATGTTTAGCTCATATTTAATTCAAAATCCAATTAATCAGGAGGATAAAAGAAACATTTTATATTTCATTGGTATAAATTCTAGATCAATAATTGGCATCTGCAACACACCATAAGCTTCAGAATTATCATTTGACAAATTCTCTGTCTCTCCTATAATTGAAAATTGCCTTTGAGTGGTTGGGGTAAAACGCCAACAAATTGATTTTGATGAACCATCATTTAATAAAGAAAGGAAGAACGGAAGAAACATAATTAATATATGTGTATCTACGCACATAGAAGGAGTTATTTAGAAGCTACTGGACTGAAGCTTGGAAGATATTTGTTTAATAAATTTTCGTTTTATACAACATGAAAACTAATGTACTGTAACATAGTAGAAAAAGTTTAAAAAATTGGTCATCAAATCTTCCTTCAAATTTTCTCTTACTTATTCAATAATATGACCTCCTCTACAAATTTAAAAACAAATTAATTATTTTTCTTATATGCAAGGTGGAAACATTTAATAAAAGGTAACTTTTCCTACGAAAAATAAATAGTTATTATTGAATCTAAGGCGAAAAATAGATGTTTTCCCCGAGGGCGACTTCTAATCCCAAAGGCCTCTGACCCGAGGGGTTGGAAGTAGCACGAAAGGCAAAAATATCAAGTAACACCCGTGATGCATACAAAAATTCATGGTTTCCTATTTCGTTGCTGAAAAACCGAGACATTTTGAATTTGTCTAAAATCAAAAATGAAAAGATGTGTTGTAAAAGTTAGTTGCCAATACGGCGTCAAATAAAAAAGTGCGTATCTAATTACTATTGCACAATCATATTTGAACAGTCTTCTTCGTATTAAAATGGAAAAACTATTATAGAGTTCATACGGAAATTCTCGAAATAACCAACAAAGCTATGGACAGTTTGTTTCCAATAAGATTTTGAGAATACCATGAAAATGGATAGGATATATTTGAGAGTTGAATGGAAAATAATCTTATGCAAAATTGCATAAAGAAACGGTACATTTAGATTATTTGCGTCTACTGTCGAAAGCTATTTGGAAGATTCCATTAATCAAAAAATAATGTTTTGAGGATATTAGGGGTGAACCTTCTACATCTGTTGCTGCCAGTAGTACTCCTCAAGAAGCATGTGTGTCTAAAATTTAATATATAAAAAATAAATAAGAGAACTAGTGATGAGAAATTTTAATTCACGGGAACAAGACAAAATAACAATTTTCATGTCAATTCAACGAAATGATTCTTACATCGAGCTTTCTTATTTGAGCTTCATTCAGTTTACTTATACTATTTTATGTTTTAATAAATATAATTCATAAAAAATGTCATTTGTTGTGTTGGTAGTTCAGCGGGCAAAATTATTCAAAAGACCCGTGTAGGTACACAATCTATAAAAGGCCCGCAATTGTATTTAGTATACTATTACGCCTTTGATTTTAGGGTCATAAACGCACAGTAATTAATAACCATAAACCATAAAAATTAATAACCGTAAACCATAAACTAAATTATAATATACCGAATAGGGTTGGACAATTAAAAAGCTTTATTTACGTTTTCCTTCTCATTCATTTTTCTCCAACCCACAATCCTGACAGACGTTTCCTTTGGTTTACAACCCTCGCTATAAATAAAGATAATTTTATTATTAAATATTTTTACTTGTTGATAAATTCTTAAATAGAAAGTTTTCTCGCACTCTTCACCGGATCTGCATGAGAAATAGTACAGTTCAGAAGCTGGTGGTTCAATGTAGGGTTTCTTTGTGGTGATAAATATTGTGTAAAAAGCAATTTAATAGTAAAAAAACTTGAATCAATTAAATTCAAGGATGCCTTATTTTCCGTGGTGAGGCTCAGGCCATGCAAATTCCGCTAAGCTCCTCTCACCATCTGTCAGGGAAAGGTATCGTTCGGGCGATGAAACAGGCGTTTTGAATTTTGTTCGGAGGCTGCATTTAGGCTTGAGGATTTTTAGATGCCGTAAATCTACAACATGCAACAGCCAGTCGGCTGTCCACTTCCCCTCTCAAGGAAGGCATATGAAGGATGTTTCGCACATAAAAATTCACGGCTTTGAGCGGGTTTGAACCCGCAAACTTGAGTACGACCGCTCCATACGCTGACAGTTACACCACCGAACCCGCAGAACATCAGCGAACCTTGATTTACGAAGTCTGGAATGTTTGCAGCGGTCCAACTAGATCCATTCCTGTGATAGCTTCTACCTTGCAAGTTTCTCTTCCAGTAGGAAGACTTTCTCAATCGCCAAACTGAGCATCGATTCGCCAATTAATTGTTTGTCTGTTGTTCGTAATTGGGGTGTGTATCCTTTTCTTCAAATCCCTCCGCCCTTTGGATTCTTCTGCTGTTAACTCTTGGCACCAAGATCATCGTGTTGTCTGCAACAAACCTCAAACTTAGGACGGAAGTTGTCATTCGTAAACTAATGAGACTAATGATGTTACAAAGTGACACAGACTTTCCGGTCACTCTATTGAAGTGAGTTTCCTCGTCTGTGTCCGTAATTTGCGAACAGATGCTACTTTTGGAGATATTGTTTCACGTGTTTGCGGCGTGGTGTCACTCGGTGCTTTGATTGGCAGAGGCGTCGGCCTTGAGGGGACGACGACCGCCAGTTCCAAATCCAATTAGCGCGCCCCGGCCCGGCCCGCCCCGCCCCGGCTAGGATTATCTGCGAGGAGCGCTAATGTCCGGGTGCTTACTGAACCAACTAGAGGCCCCGCCCCTCTCAGCCTCGCCCCGCCCTACCCGCCCCGCCCAGCATTTCCCCGCTCCGCTCCACCCCTTCGAATTGGGCGCTGTGATAAGGCCATGTACTATATAAATGTAGAAGGACCTGGCCAATACATAATGAACAAATAAAACTACGATTATATGTCGTCTTGACATGAAATTTATCTTCCCTTTCCTTCTTGTAGTCCCACTTCTTCGTTCCTCCTTCTACTTTTATTTTTTTATCTTCTCTTTCTTCTCTTTTTCTTTCTTTATATTGTATTCTCAATAAGATGTTATGTATATTCAGAAGCTTCGGATTTGTCAATCTCATTTCTTCTGAATTCTTTCATTTTCATTTTCTTTTCATTTTCTCTCATTTTCTCCCAAATGTTTTTAATTTTAAGGTTTGTGTACAAAATGTTTTGAAATGCATATCAATATTCAAAAATATTTTTGTATTCTGATCTTGTATATCTACAACTAATGGCGCTACGACAGCACATACTTTCTCGCTTCATGAGAATCAGCTACATAATATTGCAATATTGCATTTTCTACGCTACTAACACATCAGTTATTATTTGAAAACGTCCAATTCAACCAAGAAGCAAGCAAGGCACTTTTGCCAGCGCAGCGTTGTCAAAACTATGTGCATTCGCTGGGGTAATAATATCAATATAGTAGTTAGAATATGTGCAATTGATATCTAAATAATAAGGAAAATTCCGGTTGCTTACTCGTCAGATGGCTTCCGTCGTAATTTTGAATCTTTCACTAATACTTTATAAATATATTTAATGTCAAGTAATCACAATGACCTCCTGCTCATTTTAATAAAGATAACATTATTCGAATATTTTTTGGCAGTCAAATTTCGCCGTCGGTCGTTCTAGTGTAAAGTTAATTTACTACCGCATTTTTATATATTGCCACCGCCTCAAACGAAGTGCATGAAAATAAAATTTTAGATAGTATGTTCGTTAGATCGACCACGGTGAAGTACCCACCAAAAATACTTTAAATGAAAGTAAAATCTCTGTTCTTCAAGACGATATGAAACAATTTGGCCCTTACGGCCTAATTTTAGAATAAAAGAAATTTAAATTATTACAGGCCCTTATGGAAAAATTTTCGCGTGCGTAGTTTTCTTTAAGTAATTGAAGAAGTTATACGGTTAATGTTTGTTTTTCTTTTATTCAATATGCAGTAAATGTTTTAAGGGATCAGATGATATTAAAAGGTATCTCACCGAGCATTTGGAGGAGTAATTTATAGAAAACTGCTGCGAAATTCATCGCAAACGGAAGTGCTAACTCTTGGCCTAGGAGATATGCTGTACGAACCATGCTATTGTGAGCACTGGTTCTCTTAGGGGACGAGAGTAAACCGCTACCAAAAATATGGATTATCAAGTAGGTATTTTGCGAAATTTCTATTAAACTTTCCGGATTGCTTAATAAGAAATACATCAATACATTGAGAATACAAATTGAATAAAAATTAAAACATCGAGAAAGTAAAATAGAATTAATATTGACAATTTCAATAGTAAATTGTAATTAAAATTAAATTAATTAATTTACATGTAATTCATTCAATTTTTCTCGTTGCCCGTAGTTGGTGTGATACCTGTATATATTTCATAAATTTCAAGCAGAAATTACGTAAATATTACTTGTATTTTTTTTTCTCAAAATTGTACATGATATTTTTAAAGAGCTAATTTTGCACAACAGACTTTGTCTGAGTCAAAAATCTCTATCTTTCATTTTGTACTTTTAAAGTTTTTTGCAAATTTCGAAAAATCAGGGATGTCAACGAAAATGAGACTCATACCATTCTTTTAAATGTCATTTGCACTATTCAACAACAAATTTTAATAAAAAAATTTCGAGCCTTTGTTTTGAAAAATTTGAAAATGTCGGAGGGGCTTCATGTAAGGTATTCCCTAAATATAAAATATCGGTTTCATCAACCTCAGCCAGAACGATTGGGGAATATCAATTTTGGAGACAATAGGCTGAACGGTTTAGGCGTTAGCATTGCGGACAGACGGACGGTCGGCCGGCCGTTTTCCGTCAATCGATTTTTCGGTATGAAGGACGCACAAAACATGGATTCTGGCGACACCATGTGATAGAAATTTGTTTTCTATCTTTAGCAACTGGATTTATCCACTTTTTCGTTACCCCGGTAATAAGAGTTTCTGTTTCGAAAATTCGCCATTTTCCGGCACTATTAAAATACTTTCTCTTTTTACGTTAATAAGTGCGAGAAAGTAATAAAATATAAAAGCATTAAATCTGTAATATATAAACGAACGCCATTTAATTAATAGCTTGTTGTTTAGAATTCGCCGTTTAGTATTTCATCGGTTGTTCACGACATAGTTCTCAAATACTCATTTTTTAAGAACACATTATTTTTAATTTACAATACTCTTCAGAAGATAATGCAATGTATGTACGGTCAGAGTGGGTGGAAACTCCTTGAACATTCTATTTGAAATAGTGATTCTCTAAAAATAAATGAGAGATAAAACGTACAATAATGAAACAAATACTAATATTAATATGTAATGCATAGAAATCTACTTAAACAAATTCTCTAGTAAATTATCGATAAAAATATTTGTTTGAATAACGGGGTATAAATATTCTAGGAGAAAATCAGTTTTTGAGGTTGTCTCTAATATTATGAATAAATAAATCATTCGTCGTTTCATAGAATATCGCAATATAACTACATTCCAATACTCAGAGCAATATCAATATATTATGATTTGCATTATTGTAATATTCTTAGAAATTCGGAGTTTTATTTCTGTATTGTATTAACTGTATTGTCCTTTAATGTTACACTTCTTCCAAAAAACACTCACTATATTCCAACAATATTGCTCTTTAAATACTTTTATCATTCTCACATACAAAATTTTTAAAAATTACTACACAAATCACGAAAGTATGTACCCTCTCCCTCAGAAAAAATGTCGTTCAAAATTCTATCTTCCACACTGCGCCGACAAACTTGGACACCCCTCGGCCTGGGGGAGGGCAGGGGGAGGGACGCGTTGACCAATCGCTAGCAGGTAGAACCACAGTTGTCTGTGATTGGTGCAACATCCCAAGGGACAGAAAGAACGCTGTCTCTGGGGGAGGGGGCTAGTTCGTTTACGTACGAGACGGAAATATCGTCATATTTCCCTGCCGAAGGAGATAGTTTGCCTGCGCGTACGCCACGACGAAAAAAACATTTCTAAGCGGGGTTTTCCGTCCAGAATGATTGTCTATAGACCAGTAAATATTTATCATTTTAGCAACAATTATTCTAACTTTTAGTAATCGATTTGTAACTCCTGACAAACTGCTATTTTGAGATATTCATTTCAGGCACAATTTGCGGAGCCTTCCCGGCCGTTCTAACGCATATTTCGAATTTGTTTATAAAATTATAAATTGTTGCAAAATTGTTAATTCGCTGTTTTTGGTTCTGGGACATCGGGAGACTATCCCCCCTTTAGATTTGCAAAATTTGGAAATTGTTTATAAATTTGCAATTGTTGCAATTTTTTTATTGTCTAATCTGAATGGCGTTTAAATGTGATGCAAAATTCCGGAATCCGTTCGGTGCTATTATATCTCGTTCTCGAGATATATGTAATTGTTTATAAGAAATTAACATCTTAGTAGACCCCATTTCTTTGCGCTTAATTCATTCGCGCTAGCAGAATAGCGTGGGATGGGCATACTGAAAAAACAGTTCTCCAATGCCGCGCTTTTGCCTGCCACATACGCTTAAAATGCACTTGCTTGTAAACAAATTCTGTGGCCAATTTAATTATGCTAAATTCGTATTTTTACGGCGAGTATGAGCATAACTTTTATTTGGTTTTTATATTCTCTTTTAAGTCCTACAATTTGCAAGTCGATATATTTATCAAATATGAAAGAAATTGATTAGAAAAAAAAAATTTTCAAGGTGCATTACGCCCAAACAATTGTTTCTGTTTTTCTAGCAAAGGGATGTTGAGCAACCGAATAACTGTATTATTAATTTTTTTAAGTCCCCTGTTAACACCGAGTCAGAAACTATTTGTTCCTCTTGTTTAACCATTACCATTAAAAAATAGGGAAACATATTGCTTAGCTGTTTGCTATAAAATGCACTGGATTGGATGAATGTAGTGTTAAGGTTTTCAAATACAGAAATATTCAATTTTGTGTTTTGAAAGATCACATGAGTAGAATCACACATCACAATATTTACACAAGTATAGAAATTTCTAAAGAAACGTATATAAACTTTAAGTTAATATTTTCAATTCAATTTATCATTCCTTTCTAAAACTGTTAATTTGATGATTTCATTGTATAATATTCAAATCAGAGCTTTATGTGCTAAATCTACGCATTGTTAATACATACTTTTAAACAACATTAATATATTTAATATACATTTAAAAGGATTTTAGATTGGCCAACGTTTCAATGAAATTTCATGAATTCCTAAATGCTTGAAAATAAATACTTGTAAAATTAAATTATTGTAGCGTGTAAAAATATAACAAACTCACGTATTTGGTAAAACGAGTTGATATTACTAAAAGAAAGCAAAACAGACGTTATAACAATTCAAAGAGATTTAGCGTTTGTTTACAGTTTAGTAAATATCAATGCTCTAGCATTTCCCAGTGAAAATACATAGAACGAACTTGGTGGCCAAGTGATATGACCTTCCCAACACAGACTACATTTCAGTATCGTCAGAGTTCGAAGGTGGTTTGTTGGCCGCCATTCAACGAATCTATCAAAACCTTGAATTTTGCACGACCATCTGTACAGGGAGAACCTAGCGGTTTATTAAACGGAAACGGGCCATTCGAGGTATCTAATGTGCACTCTTTGAAAACGTTTAACCATTATAAACTATCCCTAAGAAAAATATCAAATAAACAATGTTAAAGGTCACCAGCTTAACATTGCCTTTACTATTTGAATGTTTTCAACATCCCCAAAACCAACAGAAAACCCATGTTTTCACAGGTTATTATAAAACCAATTCAATAAATATAAGCATTTATTCACATTATTATTTTTAAAACACTCAAATATCTACGATGTTATTTGATTCATGTCTTCATCGAAGATCTGAGATTAAAAAACTGATAAGCAGAGAAAATTAAAGTAATTTTGAGTGATTGATGAAGTTGAATGATCAAATGAAAAACAACGTTTCTTGCTTCATATAATGCTATCGTGTTTAACAGACATGTAATTACATGTGATACCTATATTTAAACATCCAAACTAATGAAAATTTTCAAAATTAAAATCATCAATAAAACGTTGATTCTTCAGCAAGGATTATATTATTAAATACTTTTTTGAGATTCATGTGCTCCTGTGTGAATAACGTAGTAAACGTGATTCGTATGATCCAGTTTCTCAGAATAATACAAAACCTGCTAGACACATACACTAAACATAATAGTTGTCAAATAGTTATTTACGACATGAGTATCCTAAGATATCTTATTACAATACGAAATTGGAGAATTATCAAACAAGACTCTTTAGCCGAAATTGTTAACCAATTGAATATTGTAATATAATGTTACCATTTGAATATCATAGAAAGTAAGACGCAATTTGTCAAAATTCATGTGAACTATAATTTTTCTTTAAATTTTACTCCTTATCCTGCGAAAGATGTGTGACAGTACTTATGTTAACAGTTCTACTGCCATGGGTTTAATTAATTAGTTTTCAGTACGCAAATTATTGTTTTTGGTTTTAAAGAAGCATGGATATACAGAGTATCGGGGAAGGAAACGTCGAAAGTTTGAAAAAAGCTGTTTAAACAATTTTAATCATACTTTGTCTAATAAACTACATAGATATTTTCAATGGCTGAACTGCAATAAACACGCAAATGTTGGTTTGAAAATATGATTTCTACGTAAAACTTTGCATTCTAGAATTATGTAAACAGACCAGAAACATGTAACATGTTTATTATTAACAATATAAATTAATACATTAGTTCAGAAAAAAAATTAACCGAGAAATAAAAAAGCAGTCGAACTGTGAAAATTAGGTGCTTTTGGATTTCTAGGTTAATTTTTCTTTCTGATCAAATGTATTCATTTATTTTGTTAATAATAAACAATTTAGATATTAATGAAGTGTTTATATGCTTCTACAACGCAAATAGTTGCCTAGAAAACATATATCCAAACCAACTTTTGAATGTTTATTGCGGCTTAGCCATTTGGAATATCCGTGTAGTTTATTAGACAAAATAAGCTTAAAATTGTCTTAACAGCTATTTTTCGAAGATTCGACATTTCTTCTCCGAATATCCTCTATATAAAAGGCTTGATTTCTGTTGGTACGCGACGGAACGGCGTTCCGGTTCTTTGGAAATAATTATGAAACTATATTATATATAAATAGCTATTGCTATTATATTAATAATTAATTCGAGGCGCGTTTCGGGGCCTAAGATTTAAAAAATAAAGGATATATGCATCATAAGAACTCTTCTGACGACACTGTTCTCGGTTACGTCAAGTTTTAATTTAGAGAATCAAAGTGAATGGTCTAAGTTTACTCACCTAAATAAAGTTTATCTTACTATACATACTATTTAGAAAGTGTTTTATGTTCAAAACAAGTGCTGCTTCAACAGCATATATTTTCACGTATTATTCGTAATTGCTATGCAGTATTCAATACGGACTATGTGAACGTGCAAAAAAGAAACAAAAAAAACCTACTGCAGCAGAAAATATTTTCTACTCGTCGGGATTCGAACTCGGGTCTTTAAAGTTAACTCACCTGACACGGTTCCCCCTCACCACCAGGTACACGACAAGACTACCTCCTTTCCGATGCGAAAAGAAAGTGAAGCATTTGCAGTTAAAAAAAACAGGGTGTTCAATTTATCTAAATACAAGATCTATTTTTAAAAAGAGATTTCATTAAACAAAAATCTCTAGCGTTCATATTGTTTTTCGACAATGTTATAAAGATCAGTCGGGGCTAATATTATACAGTAGAAAATTGGGGTTAATGTATTACACTTTAAGAGTTGTTATTTATTCATGTCCAAAATTAACAAGAAAATGACAAATGATAGGAAATATATTCTATTATAATAACCATATAGCAAACACTCAGAATGTAACAATATTTGGGAGGAAAAAAATCAAAAATAAAATGCCTAATTTTTCCAGTCAAAAACTTTACCACCGTGATATAAATCTTTTGATGTTACT
>BLKR01010861.1:0-44545 GCA_011170035.1 Teleogryllus occipitalis
ATAAGGACAGGAAACACATAACAACATATACACGTTAAATTAAATCTATAATGCCTATTTTTTTACAGAAGTTTATTACCTTGAGTTGGAAAGGATAGTTTCTTAAAATGGAGTTTAAATGTTCAGCATCAAAATATTTGGTTCTTATGGAATTATATTTGGAACATTCTGTGAGAATGTGGTCAGTATTCAGGATTTTGTTGCAACAATCACACATTGGGATTGGTTTTTTATTTAATATATAACCATGCGATAATTTAGTATGTCCTGATCGAATACGCGAAAGAGCGACCTGTTCCTGACGAGAAAACTTTGCATAGGTTTTAAGAGAAAAGAATTCATTGATTGCCTTGTGTATTTTACTAATTTTGGAATCAGGAACTTATTTTATATGCTCGGCAATAAAGAATGTACTATACTTCATATACTATACTATGTTATTACAGTATTCGTGGAAGTAGCTTTTATTAAAATATTTAATTTATTACAAAGTTATACGATATATTTTATTGTTTGTTATTACGTGATACTTTTTCGAAAACCATTTTGCGTGGTTTTGGTCAACAGAGTTTTTGCTACTGTAAGCCACTAGAATAAAACATTTTCATTTTATTTAAAATGTAACCCTATCATATAAAACTTTTTTTTTCGCTACTGACTTGTAGTCTATTTATGTACGGAATAACAGTGACTTATCACTATCGAAAAACGAAATTCGTTTATCAACAACATATTTTTCAACTCATTTAATTAAAAAAAAATCTTCCTACGCTAAAGAAACGACACTTCTCTTACAGATAATGCGTTTTAGATCCTGAATTAGTACGTGGTGGCCGTTGTACAGGGATCTTTTGAGATCTGCGTTGTTCTGGGCGTTTTCATTAAGTTTAGGCTGAGCGCGCTTGTATCAACACGTCAACGGTCACAATGGAAAGGGCGTCGGCAATTGCGTAGGCGAAGCGGCGTCCGGAAAACAAAGACGCAGCGGGATATGAACTCCTTGCTTATGCACCGCTACGCCTCGAAATGCCGCCAACGTATTCACTGCCGCGGTTGCATTTGGTTGCATTCTTAAATAATGAGTACTTTCGCAATTTTTATTAGTAACTTAGAGCGACGCACCAAGTGAGGTTTTTCGTAAGTAATACTACGTGAGTACGGGAAATTTTCGCTACATTCACTTCTTGCCACGCCAAAATCCTATTGAATAGGCTCATTTTGTTCGTCCATACGTTGTTGTTAAATACGTCAAATAATTCTATTCAATGGATTAATTAGTCAAAAATGTCTGTTCTTTTTACATAACAGGTCATAGTGAAACATTTTAATAACACTACCTCCTGAGATGATTAAGACATTATAAATAATCTACAGCATTTCTGCTCGATTGGTTTATACGTGATACAACCTGCTGAAGTGGCTCAGGGCATCAACTGCACTGTCTCTGACCGGAAGGCCCTAGGGTACGAATCCAGACGGTGGCAGGATTTTCTATACTAGCTAGATAGCTAGGTAAAGTTCAGCCGCTATCTGGAGGACAATTCTAGTGACCTGCTGCTCTGATCGGCAGATTCTTCTGGTTTCTTGTGTCAACACCAGGCGAATGCCGGAGCAGTACTCTTAACTCTGACAGACGGACGAACGGGCTGACAGACGGACGGACGGGCTGACAGACGGACGGACGGGCTGACGGACGGGCTGACAGACAGACGGACGGACGGGCTGACAGACGGACGGACGGGCTGACGGACGGACGGAGGCTGACAGATGGACAGACGGACGGGCTGACAGACAGATGGACGGGCTGACAGACGGATGGCCGGGCTGACAGACGGACGGCCGGGCTGACAGACGGACGGACGAGCT
Organism: Teleogryllus occipitalis; assembly: GCA_011170035.1. Classification (NCBI taxonomy): domain Eukaryota; kingdom Metazoa; phylum Arthropoda; class Insecta; order Orthoptera; family Gryllidae; genus Teleogryllus; species Teleogryllus occipitalis. The sequence goes on from BLKR01010861.1 coordinate 1,867, forward strand.
GACAGATGGACGGATGGACGAGCTGACGGACGAACGAGCTGACGGACGGACGAGCTGACGGACGGACGAGCTGACGGACGGACGAGCTGACGGACGGACGAGCTGACGGACGGACGAGCTGACGGACGGACAAGCTGACGGACGGACGAGCTGACGGACGGACGAGCTGACGGACGGACGAGCTGACGGGCGGACGAGCTGACGGGCGGACGAGCTGACGGGCGGACGAGCTGACGGGCGGACGAGCTGACGGGCGGACGAGCTGACGGGCGGACGAGCTGACAGACTGACGGACGGGCGGACGGACGAGAAGACAGACGGACGGACGAGCTGACAGACGGACGGACGAGCTGACAGACGGACGGACGAGCTGACAGACGGACGGACGAGCTGACAGACGGACGGACGAGCTGACAGACGGACGGACGAGCTAACAGACGGACGGACGAGCTAACAGACGGACGGACAGGCTGACGGACAGACGGGCTGGCAGTCGGACGAAGGACAGTCGGATGTACCGATGGACGGACCGATGGACCGACGGACGGAGAACATTCCCAGTCTTTGCGCACTCTGAATATCCTGTAGGTCTGTGTCAGCTATAGGAGAGTGTCTAAAATCCTGCCACTCACCTGCAGTACATAGTTGCTCATTATATCTCCTGTCCCCATCTCGATACCATTATTGGCGTAGGGAGATAGTTCTTCTATTACATACACTTTTCTGCCCCGGCAAATTATTATTTTCTTTCTCTTAAACCACATATATTAATCTCTATATTCGTATCTAAACGAAAAAGTAAAATATGGTACCATTCCCCTAAAAATCTTGCTGATGTATTTTTGTAATTACTACAATTTTATTTAAACTTACATGAAATCTACACATATTTTGAAAAACTGCACATGCCCCCCTTTTAAAGATTTAAGTTTTTAGAATAATGTTTTGTGAACAAAATGGATATCTTTAACAATGTGCTTGCAGGAAAGTGTTTAAAATATTTTAAACGTTTGTAATATTTGAATATTCAGATATGTTAACTTCGCTATTTTTACAAACGTTTTTTCTATCAAAAATGTACATAAAAAGTTTTGCGACATTTTTTTGTAAAAATGTTGCAAATTCTTTGGAATGTCATGTAAAGCACCCTCAAAATTAAGATATTAATTACTTTTTTGGTGGCTTTTTGACGAGTTAGATCAATTAGGGAATATTATTTATTGGAAAAATTCTATTTATAATTTAGGTGCTAGCTTGTATTGTTCTCCAAAGGAAAGACAGACGGAACGTTGAAAAAGGATTGTAAAAAATTTTCGATATAAGTTTTTTTTTAATCTTATACTCCATATTCACAGAATGATTGTTGGAAGAAAATGTTTACTTGATATGGCATAAATTTAAAAAAATCTTCTACTTAATACTTTTAAAGGACATATTCAAAGAGTAAAGATATTATAAAGCAAAAATATTAAATAAGACAAGTGTGCTCTTTCTTCTTTCTAATTCAGAAATTACTTTGTGAACATTAATATGGATACAGTATTTTATATTTATCTCAGATCTCGCCGTCAAATTTTGACAGGTTCTCACTAGAATTAAAATTCAAATATTACCACAAGCAAACAGAACAATTAATACTGTGTACAAGGAAGTGTTGCAATAGTTAAAAATTATATTTTTGAAGCCTTGATTCCATAACAAGTTTGCATCATTTTCATGGTCACAGAAAGTAACACCGAAGCCCATTGAGACCAATGATGGGGTCACTGGAGGTGAGTGTTAATTTATCAGAGAGAATTGATTTTGTTTTATACAATTTAAAACGGTCTTATTATTTTTGCCTTTACTTTTCGAAAAGGATTGTAAAAAAATTTCGATATAAGTTTTTTTTTAATCTTATACTCCATATCCACAAAATGATTGTTGGAAGAAAATGTTTACTTGATATGGCATAAATTTAAAAAATCTTTTATTTAAACTTTTAAAGGACCCATTCAACGAGTAAAGATATTATAAAGCAAAAATATTAAATAAGACAAGTGTGCTCTTTCTTCTTTCTAATTAAGAAATTGCTTTGTGGACATTCATCTGGGTACAGTATTTTACATTTATCTCAGATCTCACCGTCAAATTTTGACGGGTTCTCACTAGTTACAATAAAAAATTCTGTAAAAAAAGCACATTTGGGTGTAACATTTTGAATCGCAACAACGCTGATGCTGATTGTCGGTCACCTCAATATATTCGTGCTAAATTAGGGAGCAATCTCTCCACTGAGACTATTTTTTGGGCCACATGCTATTGTAAACTTCATTTTCACATAAAAGATTATAATAAGAAATAAGGGTTCGAGGAAAGGACGAATGACGGGGCAACCGGTTAACACCTTTCGAAGAGAGATTTGTGACCTGAAAGCCAGAGGTGTAAATGTAATTACAGGACCCGCATTTAGTCTCTCACAACGCAGCTTAAATTGCGTCACAGCGGGCACTGACCGACAGAGCTTCTGGCGCTCCGTCTCTAAGACGCCCCGTTTCACGGGACCACGCGCCCAGCCCTGTCGCGTCCCTGTCCAGGCCACGTCTATCGGATTACGCGCACGGGCATGTTGACCCGACGCGCGCCAAACGGTCGCCCCCCCAGCCCCCGCTGCACCGCCCCTGCCACTCCGTCGCCTCCGCCAGTGGACCAGTGGCCAGCCTTGCGCCCAGCAACCCCACACTGCCACGCCCCTCCCCGCCTCGTTCGTGCCCGCTCCGCTTCTCCTTGGCCCGCTCCTGCCCGCCATGATTCTCCTCGCCCGCACCCCCTCGTTCGGCTACTATTCGCCCCACTCCTCCTCGCCATCCCACGCCCCATCCCCTTCCTGCCCTTCTCTCCTCGCTACACACTATCCCTCCAGCCACCTCCCCGCCACTTCAAGCATCCCTCTCCACCTTCGATTCTTTGCTGCTTCCACGCACATTCCCGTCCCGCGCCTCTCCATCGGTCCCTCTAGCTGCAGCCCTCTTCATCACGCCACGCTTCTTCTCTACCCGCTGCTCGCCTACATCATCTCGGCCCCATGGATCCCACGGTAGTTGTCGAGCCTGCTCCCGCTTTCGCCCTCGTTCCTTGCCCTTTCCCTTGCCCGTTCCCTTGCCCGTTCCCTTGCCCGTTCCCTTGCCCGTTCCCTTGCCCGTTCCCTTGCCCGTTCCCTTGCCCGTTCCCTTGCCCGTTCCCTTGCCCGTTCCCTTGCCCGTTCCCTTGCCCGTTCCCTTGTCCATTCCCTTGCCCGTTCCCTTGCCCGTTCCCTTGCCCGTTCCCTTGCCCGTTCCCTCCGTTCCCTTGCCCGTTCCCTTTCGCGGTTCCCTTGCCCGTTCCCTTGCCCGTTCCCTTGCCCGTTCCCTTGCCCGTTCCCTTGCTCCGTTCCCTTGCCCGTTCCCTTGCCCGTTCCCTTGCCCGTTCCCCGCCCGCCCGTTCTCTTTGCCCGTTCCCTTGCCCGTTCCCTTGCCCGTTCCTTTGCCCGTTCTTGCTTCCCTTGCCCGTTCTCTCGCCCGTTCTCTCGCCCGTTCTCTCGCCCGTTCTCTTGCCCGTTCTCTCGCCCGTTCTCTCGCCCGTTCTCTTGCCCGTTCTCTTGCCCGTTCTCTTGCCCGTTCTCTTGCCCGTTCTCTTGCCCGTTCTCTTGCCCGTTCTCTTGCCCGTTCTCTTGCCCGTTCTCTTGCCCGTTCTCTTGCCCGTTCTCTTGCCCGTTCTCTTGCCCGTTCTCTTGCCCGTTCTCTTGCCCGTTCTCTTGCCCGTTCTCTTGCCCGTTCCCTTGCCCGCTCCCGCTTCGCTCTTTTCCTCACGTCCTCCAGTCGCCCCCTCGCGCCATTCCTCCATTATCCTCCCTCCTGCCACCGCATCCACACTGCCGCCTCACACGCCCACTCCCGACCTTTGCTTCCTCCGTCCGCCGCGTGCTTCTCTGCCGCCTCCGCCTCTGGACCAACCCGCATCCTCGCTCTCGCACCCACCCACTGCTTTCTTACCCTCGCTTACGTCCCCGCCCCCGCTCCCCCCGCGGACGCCGAGAGAGCGCGCTGCTCGCCTCAATAGCTGTGTCAACACGCGCAGAGGTCGCGACGCCGGGGACAGCATTGGAGAAGGCGATTGCTGTGATGCTACGAAGGAGTGGACGGGAGAAAGGTTGAAAGTAAGGGAGCGGGAACGATGACTGACGCATCACAGAGGTTTTGAGGATGTTGTTAGCCATATCATTTAATTTTCAACGCATTTTATGCCAAAATACTTTTTGGCGGTGACAACAGTTACGACTTTTTGAAGAGAATTTGAACAGAATCACTTTAATATTTTTAGACATTATATTCGTTGGCTTGATTATATGATTAATTCAGCATTCATTAACAATTATGCTCAAATTTGGTAGATAATATGCATAATGGTAAATATACATAATTGCTTTATTGAAACATGTCAGCCCTGTAAGAAATATTAATATTTGTTAAGATTCTGTTACATTTCAAGAATTTTATTTCAAGTTTTTTAATAAAACTGTTGGGTAGTTATTTTTTTCTCTATCCAACTAACTATAAGCAACTCCTAACCAACAATATAAAAAATAAAAAGAGAAATCGAGTTTTCCAGGGAAATCTAATCTTTCGACATAAATTCATAATGAGATTTGGTTGTGAGATTAGACGTCATACACACAAGAAATTGTCTTATAGAAATTGCTATATCTCGACACAGTTTCAATAAAACAATTTATTGTTCTATAAACAAGCCGAATTTTCATTCAATGCAAACACATTCAATGTGTTTTTTTTCCAAGGCTTTTATCCAGCCAACCGCCGGTTAACCTACGCCTCCCGATGGAACGCATATTCGACCATACACTAGACACCAACACACGTTGTTGTCTCCTCTGATCTGGGGTCAGCAGAACGCGAGATCCTCCGTTAACACATCCATGAGAGACAAGGGACAAGCAACCATGCCCAAGGCGGAACTCAAACCCGCGATCCTTCCAACCGAAGCGCTGAGTCGGTACGCACTCTCAGCCACCTCGGTCATCGAGGCCGGCACACCTATGTTTCAAGTCGAAAAATCGAGCCCGAAATCCAAGCCAAGTTCTACAGAACTACCGGGAAGAATACACGGATTAAAGATTAGCCAGTCGTGACCGTCTGGAACAGAAACAAAGCGCGGCGGAGTATCTCGTGGAGAGAGGCCTCCCAGTGCGGTCCGACGCTTGCACCGGAGCGGTGCGCCGCCGCGGCGCCGGAGGGGAAGCTTTACCCCTCCACCCCAGCGCACCCCTCCGTGACGTTGCCCCTCGACTTCGGGGCGCTGCTTCGTCTCCCCGTTGAGCAACGGGCTCCGCCGCCATGACAACAATAAATATGCTTAATTTTTTACTTCGATACTTCAGTGCATCAACTGATGTCACTGCAGTGCCTCTGGCCGTGAGGTCCTAGGTTCGAGTCCAGACGGCGGCAGGATTTTCGATACTAGCTTTCCAGCTACGTCAAATTCAGACTCTGTCTGAAGGAGAATTCTTTCGGCCGACTGCTCTGATCGGTAGTTTTCCGTGGTTTCTCCGATCAACACCAGGCGAATGCCGGAGCAGTACCCTAACAAACGGGTCATTCACCGCTCGCGATCTTTCCTTCCTTGTCCTATCCTCAGCCCTTACACACACTTACATTAACTTGCACTACACTACCACACATGCCGGGAGACCGGTTGGGGACTCAGAGCCCGGCTGAGGCTGTGCCCCGCTGATTGGAGATACCTGGCTGGGGAAAACCCCGCTAGTCGACGGTATGTCGGCGTCGGATCTCACCATCCAGTGGGGAAGATCACTGCCACTTCTAGAAACCCTGCATTACACTTACGGGAGTAATAGCCTCGGTAATTGACGTGCCCGGAATCAATAATCAATCAATCAATCAATCAAGCCTTCGATATGGAGCTCGATATACACTGCGTAACTTACCTGGATCAATAAGACCGTGGTTAAGAGGAAAATATGCAAAGAGTTGAATGATGCTGTATGTTCTCTTGTGAAGGGAATTATGAGAGGGAAACATGAAAAGACAAACCGGGTGAAGGTAAAATCGAATTGATTAAGACTTAATTACTAATTATTAAAGTGAGGTAAAAAATAAAATATTGTATGCGTACCACGCAAGTTAACTGGTTCTAATGATCTCAGGTGACCAAAAGCCCTCCGGCCAAAGGCCCTCAGGCTTTTGTCGCATCTTGATCATTAGAACCCTTATAACGCCCTTAGTCCATACGTATCTAGTATTTGCTCGTTCGTAACTTTTCAGTTTTTTGTGACAAGACTCTCACGCAAGCTCATTGTGGGTTGTGGATTCGAATCCCGTCTCAGAAATGAGCGTTTTTCACTTAGAAGTACGGAGTTGAAGAAATCAGAATAAATTTCCACGACTTCTCGGAAAAGTCGTGTATCCGTTTTCTGGACTTGATATTCTATATCGATACTTCTCTAGACATTTAGCACTAAAAGAGGAAGACGGTGAAAAAACTCGTAGAAAAAGAAAATATTAGTGGTGTTTCAAAATCACATCATTTCTAGCATTATTTGCAAGTTTGCAATTTTCGAAAATTGAGAGGGTTCATCGAAAATGCTATTGGACCACGTTAGTTTTTTGCTCTATGAAACTAAAATATGTAATCCAAAAGGTCAAATGTGACCCGAGAACTTTTTGAAAATGATAGAAATGTAGAGAACCCCCAAAATCAAAATATCCGTTTCAAATTTGCAGGGCCTTGAATTCGGCCAGATCGATGGAGCAATATCGATTTCTGAGAAAATCGTCGGAATGATTTAGGTGTTCAGCACAGACGGACTAATGGAGAGAGACAGACAGACGAACACTTTGCCTTCAACCAATTTTTCGGTATCGCGGACCCATAAAACGTGAATTCAGACTAATCAACATATTTGGGAAGTAATTTACTGCATGAAGGAACAAGATTTTTCCTTTTTCAAAGAGCCACAATTTGATTTTTTCTGTCAAAAAATTGCTGTTTTCTTGATTCAGTATTATAATACTTTCTCTATATTACGTAAGTAATTTTTTTAATTAAATTTATTGTTCGAATGATGAGCCCATGGTTCAGTAGTTATTACTTTTTCACATGTGTTTGGAATGACTTATAGCGAACGTAATCTAAAACTAATTCTAATCTAACTACAACATTGGTTTAGGATACTCATTGAGCACCTATGCTTAGTTTACATCAGAAAATATTTGGAGGAAGGCATGTAGCGGATGCGTATTTCGGATTTAGGTTGGGAAATCGATGAGTGTGGCTAGATTGTAGTGGGCTACTTGATTTATCATGGATGTATATGAGTAGAAATTGTTGGAGAGACGAGCGATGTGATGATTGATGTATAGTAAATGTAATTCTCGCTGGTGTTGATTATTAGAAATGAACCATGGTGCGTGAGTGGCTAATCTCAAGAATTTGTTTTGCATTATTTGTACTTGATTGATGTTTGTCTGTGAAGTGTTCATTCAAATGGGGCAAGCATACAGCATTAGAAGTCTGATTATTGTCTTGTTTAGGTAGGTATAAAGCATTGTTTAAGGAGCCACTTCTTTCAGTGATTTAGTAGTGGTTTTAGCTGAATTAATTTAATTTTGGTTTGTTGAATTTTTGTTGCTATGTGAAATTTTCAGGTTAATCGTGTATCAAAGTTTAGTCCCAAATATTTAACAGTTTAGTGGTATGGGGTCCAGGGGGTTATGTTATTATTAATTTGCAGTGGGGTGGGGATGGCGAATGTTCTGAGAGAGAATATTTTGGCTGTTGATTTTGACAGGTGGAACTTGATTATCCACTTTAAGGACCAATCTTCTATGTTTTTCAAATGCAGTTGAATTTTATTGCAAGAGCGATTTAATGAATGGTTGGACATGAAGATGGCAGTACCTTCAGCAAATTGTGTCATGTGTATGTAGGAAGTGGTAGGTACATCAGATGTGTAAAGGTTGAAAAGGGAGAGTGAAAGGGAGATCCTTGGGAAAATTCTGCTTTAATTTTGCGGGGGTTGGAAGCATGCTTCTCGACTCTTGCTGTAAATGTTCTGTCAGTTATAAAACTTTCAATGGTTTGTAGTAGGTAATTTGGAGTTCTTATGGTTTTAGCTTATATATTAGGACTGGTTGCAAACTCTGTGGAAAGCCTGTGAAATATCTAGGAAGGTGGCTATTGCGTGTTGTTTGTTCTGGAAGGCAGTATGAATGTGTTCGGATATTCAAAGTAGCTGGATGAGGTGGATAATTTATTGATGAACCCAAATTGGTGTTTCGGTACGTCAGTAGTATACAATAAAATACACACCAGAAGAAATGTGACTACTATTTTTAATATATAACACGAATTTAATAGTAAATTTAATAGGCTTCATCTAAACCGAAAGAATAAAGTATGCAAAAGAGAAGTGCGAATCCAATTTCTTTCGAAATGGAACGTCCGACATCGAACAAAGAACATACGACAAGGGATTTCCATCGAGGGTTTTTAGGGACAGTAAAACCTCGACCTCTGTCGCCTATCGCGGACGAGAATTTTAATGCCGCGGCGCGGCGCGACGCTGTCTACACGCATATGCAGAGCGTCATCAACACGCCACTTTCCGCCGGCGCACGTCACGGCGCACGCAGCCCCGACCTCAGCCATTCACACTCGCCACATCGGGGTCGCGGAGGTCACTGCCCGCCCACGCGTTCGGAGGGACGATAACAAGCACTGGGAAGCGAGGATGGCCAATCTACCTGGCGGAAAACTGATGGAAATCATTGCCACAGAATAATTACTGATTTTAGTAAGTTTAGAAAAAAAATGTTGAATTTATAAAGTCGAACTGTGACGTGATGGTCCAGTGTGTGTGTGTTTGTGTGTGTGTTTGTGTGTGTTTGTGTGTGTGTGTTTGTGTGTGTGTGTTTGTGTGTGTGTGTTTGTGTGTGTGTGTTTGTGTGTGTGTGTTTGTGTGTGTGTGTTTGTGTGTGTGTGTTTGTGTGTGTGTGTTTGCGTGTGTGTGTTTGTGTGTGTGTTTGCGTGTGTGTGTGTTTGCGTGTGTGTGTGTTTGCGTGTGTGTGTGTTTGCGTGTGTGTGTGTTTGTGTGTGTTTGTGTGTGCGTTTGTGTGTGTTTGTGTGTGTGTGTTTGTGTGTGTGTGCGTGTTTGTTTGTGTGTGTTTATGTGTGTGTGTTTTTGCGTGTGTACGTGTGTGTAGGTGTTGGTGTACGTGTGTGTATGTTCATGTAGAAGTGTTTATGTATTTGTGTATGTATGTGATTGCAAGTTTGTGTGGTTTCAGTAAGCATGAAACATGAAGATTGTGTTCTGTTCCGGAATCGACCAGCTGCGATAGCTCAAGGCAATAATTGTAGCCACTGCAGTATCTCTGTTCGGGAAGTTCTAGGCTTTGAGTCCTGACGACGGCGAATTGACCCTACCTACAGAGCTAAATCAAATCTGCTGTACAGAGAAAAAATCTGGCCCCTCGCTGCTCTAATAGTTTTTTGTGGTTTCTCTGACCCGAACCAGAGAAATACTATTACAGGAGCCCCAATAAACTGGTCACTAGCAATGCATGAAGTTTCCTTCCTCATTCTTGACCCTTCCTTTCTCCCTTACACATTCACACTTACACGCACTACACTTTCACACATGTCAGGGGAACGGTCGCGAGCTTAGATCCCTTATGGGGCGGTGCGCAAGTCGATGTGCATGTCGACGCTGGATATCACGTTCTAAATAGTAGAAACACCACCACCTTTCGGGCTATAACATGCATTAAAGTTATGGGACGAATGGCCATCATACATTTACACATTTCCAGGTACTATTGCTTTATCTTCCTTACTCCTTCTGACATATATGAAGATTGAAATTACTGAGTGCTATAAATATTTTATTCCTCTTTCACGGTTAATCATGGCGAGGGTGATTAGGCAGAACAATCTCAACTGTCTCGGTGCTGACGTCGTGGTCACGTGACGGTCACGGAGTGCACTACCTGCCCACTGAAGGGTACTCGGAAATTGGACGTGCGTGCCTGCCTTCTTCCAGATGGGAACACGCAAATGATAACACTAACGGTAATTTATGACATCAGAGTACAATTGACTGAGAGTAAAATGAGACTTGAACATTCAACACTGCGAAACGAAACATCTTAAGCACTTAGCCGTCTGGGCTATCAACATTGTTTCCAAGGTGCCCAAAATTGATTTTCTTATTACTTTTTCGCCTTACTGCATTTACGTAGCGAAGAGAAAGTGTTATAATACTGCGGCGGATCTAGACAGAAAATATCGTAATGTCAGGCCCTGGTATTGTGAAAGTCGATAAATCTTGATCCTATTTGTGCAAAATCTCTTCCCCTAATACGTTGTGCAACTGATGTCACTGCAGCGCCTCTAACCGGGAGGTCCTAGGTTTGAGTCCTGACGGCGGCAGGATTTTCGACACTAGCTTTTCAGCTAGGTCGAATTCAGCTGCTGTCTGGAGGAGAATTCTAGCGGCCGGCTGCTCTGATCGGTAGTTTTCCGTGGTTTCTCCGATCAACACCAGGCGAATGACGGAGCAGTACCCTACCAAACGGGCCACGGACCGCGCGCGATCTCTCCTTCCTCTTCCTTGTCCTATCCTTTTCCCTTACACACACACTTACTCTAACATGCACTACACTACCACATATTCCGGGAGACCGGTCGGGAGCTCAGAGCTTGTCCCGACTGGGGCGGTGCCCCGTTGGTGGGAGAGTCCTGGTTAGGGGGAAACCGTGTTAGCCGACGGTAGGTCGGCGCCGGATCTCGCCATCCAGCGGGGGAAGATCCCCGCCATCTCCCGAGAAAAAACATGCACTACACTCACGGGAATAATGACCTAAGCAGTTGACGCGCCCGGAAACACGAAAATATCATTCAATCAATCAATCAATCAATACGTTGTGTTGTCAGAATTAACGTTTTGTATATCGTTGATAACAAAAAATTGATTGACGGCGAAACGCTGTCTCTCTGTCTCTCCGTCCAATTGTCTGTGATCAAAGCTAGTAGTGCCTAAACATTTCAGCCGATATTCTCAAAAACTTGTATTCTCCGATCGATGTGGAGGAACTGGATGCCCTACGAGTTAGAAATGGATAATGGGATTTTTTGGGGTATTTTACATGAAGCATTAACAGTTTCAAAATGTGCTCAAAAATGAATCCAATTTTTTGTTAAACTTTGTCCTCGGATAAAATAAAATACGATTTAAAAGGCACAGGACTCAATTCCGTTCTAATCTCTGGATTTTCGAAAATTACCACAGTTCAGACTTTTTTTGGCATCTTTCTACAACTACAATATTAACGTTAGAGATTACATTCCCAAATTAAGTATATTATTCTAGGAAATACCTTGAAATCACATCATGTGTAACTTTTAAGAAATTTAAGTACTTTTTGGTAATTTTGCGTGAAATATTGGCAATTTGTAAACAATTATTGTCCTAACAACGGTTCCTATTTTTCCCTTGTATGTATTGTGACATACCGATATGTCACATGAAAATAAACTAACATTTATTTGTAGACTATATGGTGGAACATGCATTAGGAAATATCACGAGAGCAAGGGCTTAGCAACGACCGTGAATAAACAATGTAGTTTTTGTTTTTTGTAAATGCATTAAGAGATGGCTGGATGCCGAAAGTAGAAAATTTGGGATTGGGCGAAGACGTTTAGACGATCGAAAGGTCAGCTACACCAAAATATAACGAACGTATGGATTGGCTGGGTGAGAGAAGGACGGTTAAATGTTATGAAAAAAGAGAAAGATAGTTTAATACGAAGTCTTCGAGGATGAATCATGCAGGAAGATTGATTTCTGACCGGCATCGCGTTTCTGAACTGATCGTAGGTTCGTGAGAGGGAACGAGTATAATACAGATAGTCAGAATCGGGTTATCAGATCGTGAAATTTTAAGGACAGTAAATGATATTGCAGATATTGCATGTGGAAGTAATATTGATGCATAAATTGGGACTTTGTCGGGAGTGGTAATTGAGTAATAGATTTCGGGACTATGTCATAGGACGTAATCGGGACTGATAATTTTGATAGTTTGAGACCAGCTTGGATAGGGGCAGAAGAGGATTTCTTGGGACTTTGGACTACGGCAAGCTCGCAAGATATTTCGACTGAGAAGTCTACGAGGGACATCAACGAAGAATAGATAAGTTAACCGCAGTATAAAACTGTAAATTCAAAGATATCTTGATCAAAGGCATAACATCAAATCTTTTGATTAAATTCACTAAATTGTTTGCTAAAAAGGTAACAATAAACTTTGTTAAATTTTGTTATTTAGAAAAGAAAGTGATCTTTCATTTAGTCAATCCAAACAGTAATGAACTAGGAATAGAATCATTCTATTTCAGATTCCCACCTGCGCTGTATAGTCTGCGGATCCTATAATCCATTATAAAGGTAATAAGGATTATAATATATCGTGACCCATTGACCCAGCAAGCCGGACGCTAAGATCTTTGCCAGATATTAATGTAGAGAAATTTTGTATATCTCAGTATCAGAGGAAAAATATTGCCAGTTCCATTTTTCTGCAAACTCTCTACATTTTCGAAAACTGGAAATATTAACATTTCAAAAGTACAATATTGATGATTGAGATTTTTTAAACAAAATATTTTCTAAAAATTAGGTGTTTAAAAGAGGGCATGTGGATTTTATTGAAAACAAGAACGAGTAGTTTTCGCGTAATTTCTCCTTGAAGTTAACGCAATTTAGTTTCTTAATTCTCAAAAAACGGCGAAAATATGAGCTGTTGTAGAACCACAATGCTTTTTTAATTACTTAATTAATTTATTCATTCATTTATTCATTCATTCCCAGGACGGGATGTGAGCTCTCTATTTTTAGAACCGAGGGGTGGAATAATGTAACCAATTCATGGAACATGTACACAATTCACACAACACAATTCATGGAATAATGTAGGCAATTCATCTGCAAGTGACCTAGCGACCAATTTCGAGAAAAAAAGGCAGAACGCGTGCGCGTGTACTGACGCGCGTGTGTGTGTGATGCGTGGGCGAGTAGAAGGCCGCGCTGTTTCGAGTGGCCTGACGATGGCCACTGAAAGGCCGCCTTCTGCTACGTGGGAACATCTAGAAATATGGCTTCATGTGTCTTAAGTTGCAACCCACCCCAGAGGGTCGCGAACCTATTTAAAATGGACCTCGTAAATCTAGTAAATAAAAATAAAAACCTGAAGTAAAAATGTATTCTCTATTACTGAATGAAATTTAAAAATTCTAGCAATACAATTAAATTTTTAAAAAATGTAATAGTAATCTATTGAACCTACTCACACGATGTCTCTGAACACGTCACAGCAATTTGAGGTGGATTAATTATTTGCGCTTGTTTTGGGAATGTAAAATTGTCGCCATGGTTATTGGAGAGTTCTGTTTCTCAGTTCATGCAATCATCAAGAAATTGCCAGTTTATTTACATTAGCATATCCCGTTTTTTCATAATCAGTACGAAGAGAGTATTGATCATTTTTGTAAGACCGTAAGTGACGAAGCAACGAGTGTATTTATAAAAACTTAATGCACGAGTGGTATAACTCTTTCACAAATAAATACGTTATTAATTTTTTTCTTAATAAAAGTTTCAATATTTTTTATAGATAATCCAAACTACATTTATTAAAAATAATTATTGCATTCCAATTCCATGCAAATTGACATATTGTTAAAGGCCTGATGATGGAAGTACAACTCCACCTCTGAAACGTTGCCACGCTATTTTGGTTCAAGATATCAATTTGAATTTAATAATCATTTATGTTTTAATAAATGTAGTTTGGACTGTATGTAAAAAGAAATTAATGGAACTTTTATTAAGAAAAAACTAAGTAGCAGACAGCCTATGTTTCATTCAAATACGTTATTAAATTAAAATAGGTCTATTAATTAACAATTAAAGCGAGAAAAGACCGGTATTGTATTTATAACATTACTAAAAGTCTTCATTTCAATGTCTCTTGGTATGATTTTATAAAAAACTACGATGTTATAATCAGAAAATTAATTCGGAATTGTTTGTTTATATTCTAAAATAATTAATTAGCAAAATGAAAGAAATACAAATATAACTCGTAACATAGATATTTAAATAACGTAACTCACTCATTAAAGAGGTATTTTAAAACTACTTTAATTAATTAAATGAGCATTTGTTAAAAATGCAATTACATTTAGAATAGTCAATCAAAGTGCTTGACAATTCATATGATTTTTGTAATAAAAGTTCGTAATAACTTTCTCAGCACAATCACTGGCGAGATTTTACAAACACTTTCTTCGAGTTTCTTCAATATTTCTAGGCATTGAATTGGTAACCGAAAACCTAGTTTCTTTTCGCAGAAGAATGCAATGTATATATTCATACAGTCAATGTATTTGACTAATGGATGAAAAGGAGATGCACGTAGATTACAGTGACAGTACATTTGATAATTTATTGCTGATAGACAGCTGGGATTGGTTGAAGTTTGAATAGGTTCCTCTCATCATTGAAAGTTGCGTCTGTCCGTACTTGGCACGACAGCCTACGTACGGACTTTGGCCAACCAGCAGCGTCCCAGCCTCGCGGCCATGGGTTAAGGGGGTACGTGTGGTTAGCACGAAGACATCCTCGCGCCGTACTCTTTATCTTCTCAACCTTAGAAGTGAGTTTTCCCATCGTTACACAGCAACATGTACTGAGACATTGCAAGGAAAACGCACATTATAATCTTGCCCGACCGGGAATCTAACCCGGTGCCGTGTCATGAAAAGCGACCACGCAGATCAATGAGCTAAACCGCGAGGGCAGAGCGTGTGTGAAATAGTCACATAATTTTTAAATACAAATTTTGGAACGGAATTCGTGAAACTGATTTTATTATTTTGGTACATTGAAGTAACCATTAATAAAATTTTATTATTTATACAAAGACAACGTCGTGTGTTAATATTAAATCAAAAACATTTCAGAGTTTTTCTTAATTCGCCTCTTCTAAGTGATCTTCCTTAATGTTGGTTTACAAGTAAATAGAAATTTTCTTTAAACTTTTCAAATTTCATAAATTTAGTTACTTTTCGAACTTTCCGTTTTTGTTTGAATGGGAGATTTTTAAATGGTGGCTAAATTGTCAATAGGATAAAAGTTATGTTGTACTACGTAACAAAAATGTAACTAAGTATGTGCTATTGTAGGACACCAGTTTTACCCTCGTTTCGCACTCAGTGCTATTCGTGGAAAACCGCGAGCACGGTTGTCGTGTTGGCCTGCGCACGCACGGCTTGTGAATTCCTTCATGAGGCGCTGCGTGCTTTGAGCAACGCTGCACAGTGGTTGGAAGAGGGTACGAACGGCAGCATAAATCGCCCACAACACCGTAATTTTTCAAATTTAAACCACAAAATTATTACAGAATATTTTTGGGGGAATAAAATGTAAATTCTAATGACAATATACGCGTATTTTTTATCACAAATTTTTATTTACAGCAAGTTAAGAAAGACCAAACTGAAAAATGGCCATTTTTCGCCACCCCGTAAAATATCAAATTTAAATAGAGTACATTTTCAATAAACCAGGTAGATACAGACGATGTATTTGTTATGTTTAGTTTACTGCAATTGAACGAGTGCTTTTATTTTCTTTAAACATCTATCTTTGAAGACGTCTTTAGTTATGAAAATTTATAAAATTATATAGATAAATACTGGTATCGTAATTCTTTTTCTTTAACACATCAGGTAATTGTAACAGGAACAGAATCTATTAGAATTTATTGACAAAAGTACTATGTACTTTTCATTTACACAGAACTGAAACTGGCTGAAAACTTGCATAACAACTGGCTTATCGCTTGCTTCTAGAGTTTTTTTAATTTTTAGAACTGATAATTGTTAATAAACAATTACGTTTAAACAAGACATTTGCCTACGCGTACATTTGAACCTGGAAGAGATCACTGTTGAATTCACACGTCCTATAAGAAGCTTCCGAGAAATCGACCCCACATTCCACGCAACCCTCACCACCCACGCCCCAGTCCCCGCCCACCCCCTCCACCGCTCACTCTCAAACGCGTCCCATCACGCAACATTCTTTGCGTGTGCCTTGGCATTAGGCGTCGCTTTCGGAACTTTTGGTACGGAGGCGTTTCCGAAATACTGCTTTTGTCATTAGGAGATCAACATCTGTGTTGTTAACAAGAAGTGAAATTCGACGAACTGATGTGAGATTGTGTAACAAAAGGTATGTTTAAATACCAATGTGTTGTTGATAAGATGTATGAATATTTTAAAAGAATGATGTTAGATAAAATAATGCAAAAAATACGAAATCATGCAGGAAAGGTTTGTTTAAAATTTTCTCTCTTTGCTATCAAGCTCACCTTTTAAGCTCTACTTTAATATTAAGTGCTGAAGTAATTGAACGTTCAGGAAACTTTTTTCATGTGTTCCCTTCGCCCCTTCTAAATATTAAGACACATTTAATAAAATATGAACATATTTAATGAAATGTGTATTACAGTATATTAGAGAGAAATTTTGATTGATATCCCATTAACTCAATAACTAAAGAAACATCAGTTAACTATCGTGTATAGTTGAATAAAGAATTTTCATCCCTGCTAATAATAGTTTTTCCAATCATTAGTGATTGTTATTATTATTATTATTATTATTATTATTATTATTATTATTATTATTATTATTATTATTATTATTATTATTTATTTTTTGTTGTTATACTAGTTTTATAGTATTTTCGAACTGGTTAGGTGGAATTTAATTCAAGAAATTAACTTTTAATTAAATAAAATATAATGTTTATTTATTCATCAATTTTAACATATTTATACTCAAACCAAGATATTATTGTTTTATGATATCTGAAGTATGGTAAAATTTGTGTGCAGTTTTTGCATTCTAAATTACTTGAGAACACTGCTTAGATGGTAGTAGCTGATGTGATTGTATTTCGACCTTTGTCAGAGTTAAATTTTAAATTTTAATTTAATTAATAATTTTTCATCCAAAACTGTTGAGCTTCGTCAAGTCGAAATTTATGTTGAAACCACCACTGACAATCATTGTAAATTTTTCCAAATATTTTTTTCAACAATGCTGTGCCTTCAATAGTGTTTCCTTACAAGAATTTATGAATAAATTTAATATTATTAACTTTTGTATTGATTGAAATGGACACCATCATAATGATTTGTCCACTTTTAAGCTTTTGTCTGTCCAAATGTCACTAATTTCTGTATTCTGTAAGCACAGTGAATGTTCCCCTATATGATTCCTCACATGTTCATCACAGGTTGCTACATGTTCTACCAAAATGCATGTCCCCCCAAAATGTTCTCCCTCAAAATTTCCCCCCAAATTGTTAGTCCAAATGTTCCCTCACGGTAATGCCATCGCCAAATGCGTACAAACCGAGAACTACGTGTTTCCCTTTTTGTCTGATTCAGGTTCATTTGTAGTACAGCTTATACACAAGTTTCATTTTAAAAAACTGAACTCTGATTTTACAGCCCTCTTCGCATTAATTATTCGCTGTGTCGTGTGGCAATGATATATATTTCATATTTTACTTATTCGGCTTGTAACCTTCTTCCAATGTATTGTTTTAATTACGAGAAAGTCTATGCTGTTATCGTGTTAAACGCTAATTTCAGTAAGTGCTTATCTTAAACTGCATCTTTCCTAGAAAATTACTTTCACCATCAAACTGAACTCATACTGCGTCTGCATTGGGGTACTTGAAGCTTGGCAACTCTTTCTGCAAGGAATGAAAGTGGGTAACCCACATATGTGAATGAAGTATGCAGGTCAACCGCCGGACACAGAAATTCACGTCCGAAATGTTCTCTGAATATGGAACAATTCGTAGTAATCCAAGCTACTTATGGGTGTTCGTCGAGCCAAGCACATTACACACGGACGCCAAGGCCGTCTGTTACAGCGCAAAGCCGTAAACATCAGACACATACAACAGTAGTTTTATTATTATTATTATTATTATTATTATTATTATTATTATTATTATTATTATTATTATTATTATTATTATTATTATTATTATATTATTATATTATTATTATTATTATCATTAGTGAAATTGTACATATTTGATTTCAAATGAAGGGGATAGAAGTAATATTCTGAAGAAAATTTATCAGGAATTATATTATATTGAAAGAATTTTGAAGTGTGTGTGTGTGTGTGTGTATATATATATATATATATATATATACACACACACATATTCATATATATATATATATATATATATATATATATATATATATATGAATTATTTGAAGTATGGTTATTATTATCATACTTCTTTATTACTACTCTACTTCTTAAGAAATGTCGGAGCATTCCTGCTCAAGACACAACTTGCCTGTACAAAAATATGAAGTTGCTACAATGAAGAGCTTTCTTATGCAGCAGGCCTGCATAACGTCTGCTTCCTTGGGCATTCTGCACTTCCGAGCCGACCGTCTGCCCGCGGGAGCGCCGAAAGTGCAAGTAGTGGGGGAGAGGAAGCCTGACGTCACGACGCGGCGCGTGGATTGAATGCCGGGGGATCTAAAGCAATGATCCATGCTGTGAAATCATTTTCCCACTTATTCAAATGAGTTATGTCCCGTATTTCGAGCTACAAGAGTCATAATGAACTGTGTATGTTCTTTTGTGCATTGTTGTGTGTCCACCTTTGTATCCACCATTGTATTATTTTCCTTTTTTAATTTTTTCTTGTTGGTACTCATTGTGACTCAAGCAATATTTTAAAGCGCAGTGACCTTTATTAAAACTTTATTATTTAATTCTAACAAAAATTACAATTTAAAAATTTATTATTTACCAGAAATGTTATAATCTCCAAAATATATGCAAATTGAAGAAAATTATGAGAGCAGTCTCTCGCATCAAGATTGTCATAAAAGTCATACAGGAAATTCCAAGAAGGGTAATCTTTAGTAGCACATATATTTTTGACCATTTCACCCCATTATGGATCTATGGGCCTTGTTAAATTGAATAGTAAGGGTTTAATATTTTTATACCATGTCGAAGACGATGAACAGTGTTCGTTGATTTGATATTAGAAATATACATACTTTGATATTAATATTCTCTTGACAGATATTAGAGCAAAATAGTCATGATTTTTTTAAGAATAATATTTCAGTTTTGATTCTATAAACAAGGTTAATGAAAAAATAGTTTGTTGCTGTCATTGTCAAACAAGAACAGTGTCATAATTTTGTCTTTAGCAAAACACTAAATTTGGAATTATATCGTAGCAAAGCGAATTATAATATCAGCTCTACAAGCAATAATTGTACTTGGTGTGCAAAGAAAATATCTATAATTCGTTGCAGTTCCGTATTTCACACTGTCCTATATCGACAAAAATAATTTCCAATATAATAGAGAAAGCAACACAGCTTTATGTGACCGTCATGTTGTCGCTCTTTCAATTTACGCCCAGCGGTTCGAATTGCGCATTATAATTGGTAATCCCTCACTCATAAAATGAGTATCATCCCCATCCTTTATCGATTTTTGCCTTTACACCCGAGTTGCTCGCGCATGTCTCCTGATGTTAGTGAAAGTGTAAAATGCCGCGCAGACCTTTTGTACTTTGTGTTGTACAGCTGTACATGCTGTGCAAGCCTTTTGTACTTTGTGTTGTATAGCTGTACATGCTGTGCAGACCTTTTGTACTTTGTGTTGTACAGCTGTACATGCTGTGCAGGCCTTTTGTACTTTGTGTTGTACAGCTGTACATGCTGTGCAGGCTTTTTGTACTTTGCGTGAAAGTGTTCTAAACAACTTTCAAATAATCCTCCATTTTGATTATCTTAGTGATGTATTTACTTCCTTGACCCTTCATCCACCTCATTCAAGACACAAAAACTTTCTGGTGATGCTTATAGCACCCAGTAAAGCGGACTTTGGCATAGTTCTGAGATGTTTTTTTCGTAACCATAAACTTTTTCCAGCCTTATGCCAATCCTTCGTGACTACATCATTTGCCGATACTATTACAGATTCTCCACTCTGCACTGTATACATATCCTTCAACTCAACAGCTAGTGGCTGGTATTTTCGTTTTTTCTCAGCAACAATTGGCACTGGGATGTTCTTTGTAGGAACTGCAGAGAACATTGGCAGAACTATTACACTGGTACACAAAATTTAAAGAAGTTGTTTAAAGAACCAGAGACTTGACACATTCGGCGACCATCGGATAGCGGGGTTTCTCCTAACAGGTATCTCCCACCAGCTGGGAACCGCACCAGCCGAGACAAGCACTAAGCTCCCGACCGGTCTCCCGGAGTGTGGTAGTGTAGTGCATGTTTGTGTCGGTGTGTGTGTGTGTGTGTATGTGTGTAAGGGGTGAGGATAGGACAAGGAAGAGGAAGGAAAGATCGCGCGCGGTCCGTGGCCCGTTCGTTAGAGTACTGCTCCGGTATTCGCATGGTGTAAGATATAGTTTTACCTTAAGGCCCACAATGCAAAAAGTCCCACATGAATCCCCGTAGAAAACGATAGTGTTAAAAAAACTCCAAATATTTATTTTAATATTATCATAAATATTGTTTTATCAATTTACCCCATTTACTTCTTCATATTCTCTCTTTCTCAGGACGCACTCGAGTGATGTGTGCGCATGTGCTGCAGGGTCGCGCTTTTCCTTGCATAATGATCCTCCCTTCCTGCGCGATCATGTGCCTCTGTCGCTGCTCCTTCCGGGTCGGCCGCCCCTCGACTGCGTTTGAAGACCATCGCGTCTTGGAGGTTGGGGTCGCGTCAAAGAAAGGGCACAGCACTGCGGGTCGTCCATATGCAAAGTGGACTGCGATCGTACCTCAGCTGAACCGGGGGACAGCCATCCGACAAGTACTCTCTTCTTGGCGGGTGTCAGACAGGAAGCTGGTGTTAAATGGCGATGTTCTTCAAGATCCCGATGTTCCAGGTCGTGCCGAATGAGGAACTGTGATTTGCATTCAATATTAAGATAGAAAGGGGAATCAAAATTAGAACACATTGCCACATTTCATTAAAAAGCGTGTAAATCTAAATTATGCAGATTTTACGGGTGAGAAGGAAAAGTAATTATTATCAGTGAAACTATTATCAGAATGATCTGGGCTGTCTGCCTCCAGGGCAGTACAGCCCTGAAGAGGACCGCGATATGTCGGTCGAAACGTCGGCACCCCAGCCTTCGACGCGGCGTCACCCGGACAGCCCAGATCATGACTCTGGCCGCGGAAGCCTACGATATCATCTATTATCAGAATGTTTGAATATAAGTGTCAGATTTACGAGGTCTTTTTATACACTATTTACTCTGAATAGGTTATGTACGAATGTACTTTGGCGCAATAGCCTCTTACAAAGCCTGGGTCTACCAGCGGCGTCCCGGTCTTGGGGCCATGGGCTACGCGTGGTTAGCACGTAGTGTGATACCGTACGTGTGGCTAGCACGTAGTCATCCTACGTAGTGTTCTGGTCTTCTCAATCTGAGAAGTGAAATTTATCTTCGTCACACAGCAACATATACTGGAACATTGCAAGGAAACACACACTGTAATCTTGCCCGACCGGTACATAGGATATGCACTGCAAACAGTATATAAGATACTGAAAAGATTCGGTGGATTACGTAAATAAATAATACAATAATATTTATTACTAATACTTTCTAGTATTTATCTTTCTTTGCGGGAACACCACTGAAACGGTTTCTTACTAATGCTAATCCACGGTGTTCAGAAATTTCTATTTGTGGTGAGTCCGCGAAGCCGTCCCATACGGGAGTCGGGATATTTTCATCAATATTCAAAGCATAGTATGTGAGGGTTGTTGCTAGTGGTAACTACCATTTCTTACTTAACAACCGACAAGCAAAAACCAAATTTCAAATTTTAATATTGCTACCGCAATAGCCGATGCAATTCTATTTATTTTCATCATAAATAATCGTTACCTTAATAATTTAATTCGGCACCACCTAAAATTGCTAACACATTCACTGTCAATAACAATAACAACAGAAAACATATGCGAAATATTTATAATCTTTGAATATAAAACTTTAATAATCATTCATACGCATTTAATCTCAAAGAAAACAATTCTTTCACACCATACGCGCGTTCTCCTGACAATTTACTTTCAAACTTGATATTATATTTTATTGCCAAACATTCTTGGCCTTCTCATATTTATTCGCGGTAAAATAGTTCAAAAAGTTTTGTACTTCCCTGTGTGCACATTCCTCCGACGGCAGCTCTCCAGACCTCCGTTGACCTCCACAAAAATACCATTTCTTCAAATAACTACACATCTATATTCGCTTTTCCAATATGCCCTTATCATATCCCTACTTTTGTACTGTTCGACACTGTATTTTCAAACTCAATCGCGACCGGCGCCTAAAAACGTAGCCTCTCACGACCCAGGCCATCTACAATCATTCTGTGTTCTTTTTTCACTGCTCGTTAACCAGAACTAAAACATCTGCCATCATCTTCGCTTGTCAACTTCTATAGAATATTTTTCATTTTATCGTTCATTTTAATAGTTAATGTCATATCTCTTATCTCCACAATTAATTAAAATGTTTTCATGTTATTTTCTCTGCGTTTATCAGTTTTTATTCTCTTTAATTCATGTAAAATTATATCTTTTATCACGGACTTTTTGACTTAGTGCCTTTAGATGTCTTTCCTAAAATATTGTTTGTTGTTGTTGTTTTTGTTTTATTTAAGGTCGTATTAACTGCGAGGTCATTAGCGACCACTGACCACTGATTGAACGTTAGGGGTGCCTGTACACTGAATGAAGTGATATGGGGATGATGAGAGTGAAAGGACGAACACAAATACAAGAAAGCCCAGGGCGGGACTCGATCCCGTGATCCTTCAGCCCAAAATTGCCAGGGCACTGCTGCCTTAGTCTTGGCCAACCGGATGGGCTAAAATATTGTTCTTTTCTTTTTTATTCTCAGAAACTTAATATATACGCCAATGTTTATACATTTCAAATCCTCCTCTTTATTTATTTACGTCCTGTTTGTTTGTTATTCAATATATTGCTGCTCACCTGTTCGAGTATGGCGCGCTGCTCACCTGTTCGAGTCGATAGCTGTGGAGGGAGGCGCCGCTGCGGCGGAGGTCCCGCGGAGCGGTCAGGCGGGCGCCGGTGGCTTTGATTGATTGATTTCTTCGTGTTTCTGGGCTCGTCAACTACTTTGGTCATTAGTCCCGTTAGAGTAGTGCATGTTTTTCTCTCGGGAGATGGCGGTGATATTCCCCCGTTGGATGGCAAGATCCGGCGCCGACCTACCGTCGGCTAGCGGGGTTTCCCCCTAACCAGGAGTCTCCCACCAACGGGGCACCGCCCCAGCCGAGACAAGCTCTAAGCTCCCGACTGGTCTCCCGGAATATGTGGTAGTGTAGAGCATGTAAGTGTGTGTGTGTAAGGGGAGAGGATAGGACAAGGAAGAGGAAGGAGAGATAGCGCGCGGTTCGTGGCCCGTTTGGTAGGGTACTGCTCCGGCATTCACCTAGTGTTGATCGGAGAAACCACGGAAAACTACCGATCAAAGCAGCCGGCTGCTAGAATTCTCCTCCAGACAGCGACGGAATTCGACCTAGCTGAAAAGCGTGAGTCGAAAATCCTGCTGCCGTGAGGACTCGAACCTAGGACCTCCCGGTCAGAGGCGCTGCAGTGACATCAGTTGATGCACTGAGCGACCGGTCCCGGTGCGCCAGTGGCGATCGGGAGGAGCCGCACCCCGCGACGATGCACGTCATAATCCGTTGGGCGCGAACAAGGCTTCGTGAGTATAAAAGTACAAAAATATAAAAACAGAGTGTTGCGTGACGCGGCGGGGGGCGGTCGGGCTGTGGCTGGGCGGCGGCGGCTAGCGGTGGAGGCTGCGGTGGTGGTTGTGGAGGAGGTGCGGTGGTTGTGGCTGCGAAGGTGGCGGCGGCGGCGGAGGCGGCGGCCTCTCCCACTGGTTCGTCCGGGCCGACTTGTTTAATATCGCTTTCGGTATTATTATTTATAAAATTCAAATTAATGTTTTTGACGAATCCGTGTAGATCGCCACAGGTCCCCCGACCAAGACGCCAATATATCGCAATAAATCGTAATGTCCGCGATTTAGTAGACTCTACTCCTCACACTAACAGTATTGTGGTGTGTCTGTCTGGATCACTGGCCTATCACTTGCACTTTGTTACTTCGCTATCAGAAGCACCCCACTACACCATTACCTTCATAATTACCTATTCACCATTAGCCAAATTGACGAATACTGATTATCATTTCCTACTGTCTTTAGACCTCCTCCAATTCAACGTCATGCAAATTTTGACCTTCCAAGTCCTCTCCTTTCTTTTCTAGAAAAATTGTAAAATTATAAAGAAAGCTGCAGGCGATATCTATAATGCATTAAAATTTGTTGTAAACTGAGATTACATATTATATCATTTGTAGTATAGGTTCTATTACAAATGTAAAAGAGAGCATGAGATAGAGATAGCAAGTGTTTAACTATTTTATTTCAGTATACAGTATTTTCTCAATATAATTTAAGCAACTGACCCTCTTTGCGGACTTTTAAATATCACCGTAAAAAGTTTATTTTGATATGCTCTTCCGTTACGTAAGTGAAGTATATTTACGAATGAGAACGTGTGCATGTTTGGAGAATGTCTTCCTGATTCTCTTTCCCTCTTTTAAAATATCAAACCATTATTTTTAGAGGCTGTTATACGTAAGCAACAGGGCTAAATTGAATGAAAAACAAACGTATTTTTACTTTCTCACGTGTTATAAATATCAAGGCCGAGAAAGACGGCAAAAATGCTCTGAGAAAGAACAGCGCGCCAGAAAAGTTTCTCCGCAGTTACACCTTGCTGGTGAAAGTGTTCGCCATAGAAATTATTGTATGTTGTTAGCACGAACTGCATTTAGAAAATGTAAATTGTGAACTCATCACCATCATAATAGATGGTGGAAGTGTAGTCATCTTCACTTGTTTTCCAGCGATATGGTTGCCATCACATAACTGCAATTTTTAAAAGGAGGTTCTGATTCGGCTCACTAAGGAGAGCCCTTCCTGATGCACTGTATAAAGAAACACGTTCTTTGAATACAAGATCGTAATGTACTTTAACTCACGGTAAAGCGAGGGACTCACGTCATAGTAGGTCGAGAAAGAGTGCGGTGTTGCTTGAAATTTCACTTACTTCAATATTTTAAAGGAAGATATAACAATATATTATATCATCACTTCGATATTATGAAATGTTTTAGAGCACAAGAATATTATTCTCTACGCATTTGCTACTTTTTGTTATTGAATTGTTATTGTTTTACATTTTTTACTTGCGTATGTTTCCATAAGATTTTTTACAGGAAAATCTTGCAGGTTGAATAAAGGAAAAAAATAATTTGTATCAAAGCACAGAGAATGTAATATCAATTAGTGGTACCATAATAATTACACTGCATGACGGGAATCTTCTCCTAGAGGATTCTGCGATATTTTCCTATTGTTTGGGGGTAAGGTTACGTATTTTGAAACTGCTTTTGTGATCAGTGAATGCGAGAAAATCTTTTCTACTTTTTTAAATTTAAACCTCTAATAGCTTATAAGAGTTTCAAAGCACTAAAAGACTGTAATCTAACATTCACCTATTCCTCCAGCTTTCCTCTATCAATAATTGAATACATGGTGCTTCAGTGTTGCTCATTTTGCTAAAACCCAAATTAGAATAATTGAAAGAATTTATGTTCGAATTGACAGTGCTAAACTATTTGTTCCATGTAATACTAAAGTTAGATTTTTCGTAATAAAAATAAATACTCCTAGGTTTACGAGGAGCCCGCTGCTCACATCTTCTTATGCCTAATGCATATGATACTCTATTTCGTTCTAACAGTTTGCATCCGGCCAGCTCCACATATTTGGCATTCGCTCAGTTGCGTGTTACTGCTCGCTTGACTTCGAGCATGTATTGTGCTCGACGAATGTTCGTTTCCTTTGATGTGTCGAAAACACCAACACATGGTGAGTAGGACGAGCACCGAATATTTGTCGCTCGGTAAAGAACGAGCGACCCATCCACACAACTCGGTAATCGACGAACACCAAATGTGTGAAACTGTCTTTAGACATATATTCGAGTTATTCTCATTATTAATATTACAAATAGTAGATAGAAACAATTACATTCTCCTAGAACTCTTGAGCGCCTACTAATAGATAACGAATTTTTGCTGTGAGCACTACGTTCAACCCTGGCCCCACTATCGGTGAAACTAGTAGTGATGCGCATTGCGAGACCAAGACCAAGACCTTGCTGGTCTTGGTCTTGTTCTTGCAGACAGAATATTAGTCTTGGTCTTGCATACGCATTGCCAATCTTGGTCTTGGTCTTGTTCTTGCAAGCATAGTCTTGGTCTTGGGCTTGCAAGCTTAGTCTTGGTCTTGGTCTAGCAGGTCTTGCATAATCCATAATAGTTTTGCTGATGGTCCTAGTTCAATGGCACAATTTATTCTTATTTTTGGTTTGAATGATAAAATTACATTAAAACAAACAAATTATTATACTATCAAAAAATAATAATAATCACTTATTAAAGAAGTAGTTAACATTTTCAATTAAATATATACCGAATCAGAAATAGTCCACAAAATTGCAGTTTATTTAATATAACTGAAAATAAAATTATCAATGTTTACATTATTCAACTTTTTTACAAAAGTTATATTAAATTTATATGTATCTATATTTGTTTAACATTTGTTATAGAATATACTAACTCATAACCAAACATGTAAGTTATTATGTAAGTTATTAAAAAACTAATTACATTTTATATTCATGTTTTTAATAATAAAAAAATATATCGTTTGTACTTAAATAAATAAATAAGTAATAAATTTTATATTTTTTATTACTTATGGTTTGTGTATGTGAGTATAGGTCTTGACTGATTTATTTATTATGATTTTTTAATAAATGATATACATTTACTGTATAATTTTATTTATTTTTTACAGCAATTTACATTGTTTATACGTACGTAAGAAGTAGTTCAAAATAATGTGTAAACCCTTCAGTATCAATCAAATCTTATTATTTCGTAAATGTACACTCAAATCTGATCGCTAATAATTATTTATTTTAAGAACACTTGACTGGCAGTTTTTTAAATCATTCCTAATAACACAGAATATTTTCAGAATGTACTGAAAATATGCTTCTTAAACTGAGTCAATGTTCTGAAAATATTCGGAAATATTTCAAATTATTTTTAGAATATCTCCAGAATGTGTAAATGTCAGAGGAAGAAACGTTCTGAGAAAATACAAAAAACATTTTTGGGATATACTAGGCATATTTCTGGAACGTTTTGAAAATCGAAATTTTTCTAAGTTTTTTAACACTTTTTAAAATGAAATGTATAACAATCTAGAAAGTGTTAAAAAACTTAGACAAATTTCGATTTTCAAAACGTCCCAGAAATATCCCTAGTATATCCAAAAAATGTTTTTTTTCATTTTTTCAGAACATTTCTTCCTCGGACATTTACACATTCTGGGGTATTTTAAACATATTTTGAAATATTTCAAAATATTTTCAGGACATTGACTCAGTTTGAGACGTTTATTTTTAGGACATTCTGAGAATATTTTGTGCTATTAGGGATATTAATCTAATTTATGTACACGCATATTATAAAAGACAAATACTAAATCACAGAAATATGTAGTCCAGGAATGAAGGAGAATATACTTTCACTTGTACCCTCACAATTTTCCTTTGACTACGACTGTACCTTTGCATCGTCGCTAAAATAAAGAGCAATAAAAATGGATTCATGATGTTAGTTAAACGGAAAAACAACGAACTGTTTTCGTAATAACAGTTTAACTAAACAAGGAATATACAAAAAAACTGTTCTTAAAAACCGTGAGATAATGATTCTATTTAATATTAATTATATATTTATAATTCTTTAAAATAGGATTGAAATTCTAATTTTCTATAATATGATATCTCTCATTATTATTATTTATAACTGCAATTTCACACAGCAATAATTTGTTAGCAGGCTTGAAAAGGGTCAGGAAAGAAACCGAAATGTTTTCATTTGTAAAATAAAACAACATAACATGATATATTAAGAATTTAATAACAACTAAGATAACGTGACTCTTAATATGATGCCGAGAAGATATGAAGACTATAAATCGTTCGAAAAAGTGTAAGGGATTTACTGAATTATTCTAAGTATTCGAACCGCATGAAAAACTCTGTAAGAATAAGTTCCAGGACCTGCCTAGTTCTAAATCTAAATATAGAACAAAATTATTTTCTAAATAGTTTATTATTAGTTTAGAAACATTTATTTTTGTATATTTTGCAAATTGGTCTATATGTAGCGTACAAAGTATTTTACATTATTTTCGACAACTGTGATAGGTAAAGTCTTGTTTTTGGTCTTGCTTTTGGTCTTGTTCTGGCAAGCATAGTCTTGGTCTTGGTCTTGTTCTTGCAAGCATAGTCTTGGTCTCGGTCTTGTTCTCGCAAGCTTATTCTTGGTCTTGGCCTTGCATTGCTTTAACAGGTCTTGGTCTTGGTCTTGGTCTTGCATTTTCTGCAAGAAGCAAGACCAAGACCAAGAAAGCAAGACCAAGACAACTGGCTACTTATAATTCTGAAACTGTTGTCCATTTCACTCGAATATTGCTAGAGTCCTAAGAGGTTCAAAATAATTTAAATGAAACATTTTATTACACCAGAAAACTAAATGTTTTTATCTTATACGATCGTCTTTGTGGGCTGTTTGCTTACGTGTCTGGAGTCGGTGAAATAGTTCTTTATTACAGCCCTGTAATGAAGAAACACTATTGTAACCGTCTTCTCTCCGTACTGATTACTAAAGTAGATCTATCATTTGCCTACTTCGTGACGTGTGATTACACCATCACGCATCCCTGGGAATATCTCAATTTACGGATAAACTTCCCTATTGGTAGTGGGTTCGTCTTTGTTAAACTACTGATCAATTAACAAGCCAACACAATTTTACAGTTTTAAATAACAAATAACATGAATTCTATTGAATGAAAATCACTGTACAGATGAAATTCACAGATCCTACTATGTTCTCACTTTTCGTAAAATTATGGTAGCTAATTCCCTACCTAAACTGCAGTTTTTCACTAAAGTGATAATAACTCTGATCCCTCAAAAAACCAAGCAATAAATACATATTTACACTTCACAAAAAATATCACACATGAGACACACAAATCATAGTACAAATATTCATCCTGCAAAAGAAAATACATACACACAATACTCGAAATTCACTACTACCTTTTAAATCACTAATTACGTTACACTCAATAGTCACATTTGACCTTCGGCTTCTACATAGCCTTTCAACACAAAATTTTGTTTCATAACGTCTCTTAAATGATTTGAATCATTAAAATATGACTCTAAATAAATAATTCTGTACAAAACAACTTCTATCATAAACATAAGAAATTACTCTAATCTGATTCTTGTTACGACTGTCGAAAAGAAATAAAACCACTGGCTAGCAAGACCAATGTTCTAAGAAAATTGCCCGATCAACGTCTATTATTGAGGGAAGCTCACATTACAACGTTTTGGCTAATATAATGATAATCTTGTCTCAGAAGTTATTTTCAGACTGAAATTTAATGAGTGTTTTTTCTGCTTTTATATGACTCACGACCGGCGAATTCCTCAAGTTGGTCCCACGCTGTGTAGCTGGCCCGTCGCGCGACACTCGCGCCTCAAGGTCGTCGTTCTCCTG
Organism: Teleogryllus occipitalis; assembly: GCA_011170035.1. Taxonomy (NCBI): domain Eukaryota; kingdom Metazoa; phylum Arthropoda; class Insecta; order Orthoptera; family Gryllidae; genus Teleogryllus; species Teleogryllus occipitalis. Next base: position 31,873 of record BLKR01010861.1, read on the forward strand.
CAAGGTCCGTGCGTTGCCTGTCGCGTCGAAACTGGAGTATTTCCGAACACCGTCCCCCCGTCGTTCAACGAAAATTCACCACAGCTTTCGCAGAGGCGATGGTCGCATCAGAATGCGAGTCCGAAACTCCAAGTTATGACTTCGTAATGGCAAAAGTCAAGCTAGTGTTGGATAATCCGTACTTCTAATAATTCTCAAAATTTCATAATAGGATTTCCAAAGTGAAATTCCCAAAAATAAGAATAAAGAATACATGAAAAGTATGAAATATATGAAAGCTGTAACAAAGAAGAAACATGTCCTATGTTACAATAGTCCTCTTTTCTAGCAACAAGAATGCAGCAACGTGGTTTTACGGATTCATTTCGATCTATTACCGCCGTCGTTCTTTCATTCATTGCATTCTTGTTTAATATTCATTTACTAATTCCATGTAATCTCACGATATTCACAGTACGTAAATCCATGAAAAGTGCTCAGTCAATTACCTTTTATTAAAGCTTTTGTGTTCCGTTATCTTCGCGTGTCCCTCTTCGACTATGTGGTGTACTCGTAGGCAACCGTTCACCTCGGCGTCTCGAACCAGAAAGAGAGCGAGCTCTTTTGACGCAAGTTCATGCCACGTCCGTATTTCCACAAAAATTTCCTGATTGGCTATGGTCTGAGTGCGTTCAGAAATCCTTGTCTGACTTACGCCATCTCTTCGCCACTATAGAAACTACGTGTAGGGCCTAATGTCGGGTATTATTGCTTCTATTTTCCATTGGTTATAAATGTGACCGACGACAAGCGGTTACAATATGATGCACACAAAAACATTATTTTATTGATGTATGAACGAGTATACATAGAAATATGCTTATACTTGATATAATAATGAAAATAACACATTTATGTGTAATATTCATCACATAAAACCAGTACCGCTAAAACAGCACGAACTTTCGCCCCCGTATTTTCATGCAAAATTATGCGAAAAGTACTCAAATTTTCGAAAAATTGTACATAACCTTATTTCCAAATCTATCTTCAAGAAACAGATTTCGTTAAGAGAAAAATTTCTCTTTAAGTTCTTATTTTATTTGTGAGTTGACTCCGAAAAAATTTTGAACGTTTGCAACTTTCGAAAAAACAGGGTTTTCAACGAATATGAGACCTTTACCATTTTCTTAAACGTCCTTTAAAATATTGAAGAACAAAATTTAATAAAAAACGATTGAGCCATTTGTTAATACTAGGGAAATGTCTAAGGGTCTTGATGAAAAGTACCTCCAAAATTAAAATATTGGTTTCATACTCAAGGGGCCGCGACATCAGCCAGATCGATTTAGGAATGTCAATTTTGGAGGAAATCGGCTGAAAGATTTAGCGGCTAGCGTTGTTAAGGGACGGACGAACGAACGGACGGACAGACAGACGTTTTTCCGTCGATTTTTCTGTATCAAGGACCCGCAAAAACGGATTCTTCACCATATGTTAGGATTTTTTTCTAAATTTTGCAACTAAATTTATCCACTTTTTCGTTACCATGGCCATGCAATAAGTGTTTTCTGCCGAAAATTAACCGTTTTTCTTCGCGCAGCATTACATATATTTCTCTCTAATTCGTAGGAAGAAATCCTCCATACCTTGAAAATTTCAAATTCTTTAAGATATGTATTTAGGTTTTTGGGGTATTAAACCTTCCACAAATTTCGCAGCTTCACTTTTAATACTTTATTTTCATTTTTTTATTTTTTATTTATTTTACGTCAAAAGACCAGTTCAAACTGCGTATGACGTGCTATGGGGAAAAGTGAATTGTGTGCACATTTTCGAAATTCTGTGATCATTGCACTAAGTCATATACTACTTAAATTAAAAAAACCCTCCCATGTAATAAAATCTATTTTCAAGGATAACTAAGCAATAAATTTTGGCTCTTATCCATGTTGTCCTTCGGAATAATACTTCCTGCCGCGACAACATGGAAACATTGATTTGAATAATTGTATTTCCCACTGAATTCTAGAAGACGTGCACAGAAAATGAAGTTACATTTATGTCCAGAAGCAAAACAAGGGGCCCTCTCAGCATTTGCTCAATGGATCAGGGAAACTGGACCAAAAATCTGATCAACATGGGGGTTATTGACCCGGAGGCTGTAGTACAATAGTTGTTACAGGTTGTTTATACACATTTATACAGTCCAAATGGTAAATAATGCATTATGTATCATTGTTAAAATTAATGTTACTTTTCTTGTGATGCTCAGTATAGTCTCTAATTGTATTGAAACAGTTATGCGGCAGAAACGATTTCACTTGGGATTTAAACTTTTCTATCGAATTTAATCGTTTAATGTCATCTGACAAAGTGTTGTAAAATAATGTACATGTATTGTAAGTTAATTTTTTGTATTGAGCTGTTGATACTGTCACCTGATGAATATGATTTCTACGTCGAGTGTTATAGTAATAGACATCGGCATTTTCTGAAAATATATTCCCGCCCTTAAGCAAGTCATTTTTGACAAAAACCACTGATTCGTATTTTTATTGATAACTTTGAGAAATATTTTCCACTTTCTCTCAAGACAGCTATTGTCAACTAAAATATACCCTCCAAGGCCTCGAATGTATTTTTTATACATATTTTTTGTATTGGTTGAGATTATATTGTTTAGTTTATATATTAAACCGTTCAAATGTCTGATGGTCTTAATCTATCTTATACTAATTTCAACTAACTTAAAATTATATACCGGTAGCGGTAGCTCAGTGCATCAACTGATGTCACTGAACCGGGAGGTCCTATGTTCGAGTCCTGACGGCGGCAGGATTTTCGACACTAGCTTTTCAGCTAGGCCGAATTCAGTCGCTGCCTGGAGGAGAATTCTAGCGGCCGGCTGGTCTGATCGGTAGTTTTCCGTGGTTTTTCCGATCAACACCAGGCGAATGCCGGAGCAGTACCCTACCAAACGGGCCACGGACCGCGCGCGATCTGTCCTTCCTTCTCCTATCCTCTCCCCTTACACACACACTTACACTAACATGCACTACACTACCACATATTCAGGGAGACCGGTGGGGAGCTTAGCGCTTGTCCCGACTGGGGCGGTGCCCCGCTGGTGGGAGAGTCCTTGTCAGGGGGAAACCCCACTAGCTGGCGGTAGGTCGGCGCCGGATCTTGCCATCCAGCGGGGAAAGATCACCGCCATCTTCCGAGAAAAAAAACATGGGTTACACTAACGGGTCTAATCACCGAAGCAGTTGACGCGCCCGGAAACACGAAAAAATCAATCAATTAAAATTATACACTTACAATTATTAAAAAAATATAGCGGAAGAGGAAGCAGGAGGCACCTCAGATAAGTATTAAGTCTCCAATGTATCACCATAATACCATTTATTATTTGTAGAAAAGCAGAAGCTCAATTTTTTTAAGGCGATCGGAAAAGATAAAAAATTATATATTACACGTGGCTGAAAGACCATTACGTGCTCGTTAGTAATTATACATTCACGCCAACGCGCTTGTGAATAATTAACTAACTTCATATACGCCAGCCACTTATAAAATAAAATACTACTAGTGCTCTTTAGAATTACATAGCTTTTAATATTCACATAAGTAATATCACAAGAAGTGCTGTGTTAGGCGGTAGGTTCACGACACGTGTAGCAAAGAGTGATTTCGAGAAATATTTATTGTGACTATTTCACGAATTAACACATTACATTAATTGAATGGAAAATTAAAATCACAGCAATTATGAAAAAGAGAAATATTACTCAAAACTTTTACCACACTATACGAAACTTCAATTCAGCTCCGAGTTATCCCTGCCTCCTGAAATAATGTATACCCAAGGAAAATTTGAATAACAGTTTAAAGCAGAAAATGATTTCAACTTTGTTACAATTTTATGGTAACAAAACTTTCAAAAAACAATAACACCAAAACTACTTAGAAAAACATTTATTAAAAACACAATAATTAAAATTGTAAGAAGTTGAGTTTTCTTTGTCTTGAAATTCGATGGAAGTATTTAAAATGGAATATGTAGAACCTGAACTAGCAGTGGGATTCGTCAATTTCGAATGGACTGAATATACGTTTGCTCTTATTAATGTATTTTCCTGTATGAGAGTGCTGTAACGTTCCACATAGTTTTGATAGTTTTTTCTCTTCACTATCTAATCTTTGCATATTAATTGCCTAATCTTTCAAAATGCATGTAATTTCTTCATTTGTAGTTTGTGCTGTAGATTTGTATTTTTATTTGTTACAAAATTCTTGAAATTGCTTCCAGACACTTCCTCTATTTCTTTCGCTATATTTCAGCACTGAATCCTTAATAGTTAATTCAATTTCAGGGTTTTAAATATTACCAAACGACTCCTTTTAATATTATATTGATGCTCACAAGCTATAATGGCCATAAAACAGTTGCTATCAACAACAACAACAACAACAACAACAACAACAACAACAACAAAAAGGTAAATAAAATGATTACAGCGGAGTGCAAAATTGTTAATCATAAGGCAATAGACATCGGATATTGGTTGAATAAGAATATTCTTGCTTAACATATATTACTTACGACGCGGACAATTCTGAGTAAAACAACCAGTGGAATACACTGAATACAATATAATTCAATGCAATAATTACAATGCATATTACACAACCGCTTACAAAGAAAATATATTTTGTGCAAATAACAGAAAATCTAAAGATCTTCTCTTAGCGAGACATTTTGTACGAAGACGTCATCACGAGAAAATCTGTGTTTCCAGTTCAAGGACTCGGGGATATAATCATAATATTTTGTTCTCTCTCATTAGAAATGCTAATGCAATAATTAATTTAAAACTGTTTTTGAGAATGCAAGTTGTAATTCAAATTGTTATTGACTTTTGAGAATTTGCATTTTATTAAAGTGATTCGTTTCCCCAATCATTATTTTGATATTGAAAATAATGGATATCGGATGTGTGAAACATTTTTATCAATAAAGATTTTACATCGACAGTCGTTGAACTGTCCATGAAGTGACAGAATATGGTTTTTTTGTTTTCAGAAACCTCTAGTGCGTTGTTCCTGGGACTAAATAAACAATGCAAGAGTCGAATACAATAAATGGATTTACTGTGTTATCTGGAGCATGAAGTTATACGGGGATTTCCTCGCTTGACATTAATCAGTCTTGGCCTGTAACGCGAAATTCTTCCAACTGTGATTTGCGGATGAAGACCTCTGCCAACATTCTATAAAACAAATTGAAATTGATATCTACTGATATTTTAATTTCTCGCTTTACTACGAACAAAGAGTAAGTGTTGTAGAGTTACGGGAGAAATCGGCGATTTTGTTTGACAAAAACACGTACTGTGATGCCCCGGTATTGAAAAAGTTGGTAAATATTTTATCATATGGTAGTAAATTACGTTCTCTAACTGGTTCTTAAGTCGAAATCCACGTTGAGTGGGTCATTGATACGGCACAATTGACAGACGGTAAAACGTCTGACTGTCCGCCTTTCTGTAATCAACCCTAACCTCTAAACCGTTCTGAGGATTTTGTCCCAAAATGATATTACCCTATCGATCTGGGCTAACTTGATACCTTGTGTGTTTGAAACGTATATTTTTATTTGAGGAAATAAGTAATTTACAGAATCCGCATTAACATTTTGAAAAGTTTCTCTAAATTGGCTCCGATATTTTTGATTAACCTTTTTTTCAGATAACATTATGGGCACTTCTTAATTAAATACTTTCTTGAAAGAGAAACCTTATAATAAGATCGAGAATGTGAAACTTTTCTTGTAATGTTGCGTGAAAATAGGATCTCCCGATCTTCGAAGCGTCATTTGCGGACTCGTAACAACTTACACTGGCAACTCACGTGGTATTCCTTTGTAAATAAACAGTGTTTAAATATGCTTTCAAGATAATTTTTTATCTTTGAGATCGTGTTCTCACTGTCTTCATTATGAAGTCTTTTCATGGATTCGAAAATTTTCGTTGTACTAATGAAATTAAGAGATGGAATCATAATATCAGAACCACGCCCCACCCGTGGGGAAAACAAGATTAACGGCATGCGAATTGTAAACCATCTAGAAATTGACCTAAATTTTGCGGAGCAAAAGAGGGGGAATGTTGAATAAATGCATTTCTGCATATTTAGAGATTTTTACATTTTTGATTATTACAAAGAGCAGTAACTCAGCGGACATTATGAAATTCACCATGTGCATAGCATAATTTCGTGAATATACAATTATATTTTAAAACGTCACAATTATTGACACAAGGAGTGGACAGAATAGCATTAACCATCTTGTAAAGAGTGAATAGATAGTTTAAGTACAGGGTAGCACATTTCGTGTACTGAAACATGAGATATGTGTTTGTGGATTTTCATTCATTAAACGTACTCAGCTGTACTCGGCATACATGACATATCATCACGAGGATCTCCCGACCCTCGACGCCTCTTCCATCGGCTACGATGCGTGCAATGGGAAGCATACTGAGCAGCCAAGGTTGCCACCTTTCCGGTTTTGACCCGGAGACTCTGAGTTTCAGGAGTGATCTCCGGGGTACTTTTGAATATCGCTAGGTCATATAAAAAAACATATTAAATATAATTTTTTCGCTTTTGTAAAATATAATCTGAGTTTAATAATTTAATTTTATGTAATGTTTTCATATTAACGACACTATATATATAAAACTTGGAGTGCGCAGCAAAATCAGTTCACCATCTGTGGTAGAAAATGAATGCACATATTATTATAGAAATTAATGCGTTATTAACATTATAAATGTATTACTGTTATGAAATAATTAATCGTAAAAGGCGTATATTATTTTATAATGTTGATTGTGAATTTGTATCTACTTTTCGTTAAATCCCACCTCCCTCCGGTAATTAGTGATCTCTGGATCATGTGTTCTTCAAAGGTGGCTATCCCATGAGCAGCGCATTTGTCCCATGGGAGCACCACCAGCTCCGTATTACATTAACTCACAAATCGCTCTTCCGAGGCAGAGCAAGGTCACCAGGCATACTGGTTCTCACCGAGCGTGATTCACAGAGCACCAGGGACTCTGATTTATTTAAAAGGTGCCAAAGTTTCTTTTGCCTCCCTCGGTGGCTCGTTGGTTAGCGTGCTCGCTTTCCACGGCGCAACCCAGCGTTCGATTCCCGGCCGAGGCAAATTATACCTATGCGCTTTCTTTACAAATGCCCCAGAAACTATTGCTGTATGGCGATGAGAAATCCCACCCTAAGATCTTGAAGACCAGCATGTACAGTGAAGGGATGTCTTCGTGCTAACCACACGAACCCCTAATGCCCTGGCCAGGAGGCTGGGTCACCGATGGTATGCCAAGGTTTGTGGACCTGTAACGGACTGTCGAGCCAAAGAACAGAAACAGACCCATTTGCCTCGGTTTATCAAGTATAACGTATTTCGGAAAAAATCTCAATAACATGAAGTTGTAGGCCTTATAATTCTGTCAACAATTTATGCATTCGTTCGGGGAAACTCAGAAATTTTGTTTTTGAAAAAGAGTATAAAATCTGAGAAAATCCTTTTGTGTTAATTTAAATTAACATTCTTTTCTGTGTCTATATTTTTAATTGTATTACATGCAATATTGACATAAAATGTACAAAGCGACTAATTAATACCTATGTAATCGATTAATAAACATTTGTTATATTACAACGTTCCGATTGATAAATATTTTAGGATATTCATCGGGTAAAAAATTAAAATATCACAATATAATAACGATATGAATTCGTAATAGTTTACTTAAAATGAAAGACAAGAGTTATCACTGTTCCAAATAAAAAGTGATCGTCTAAAAATTACATAGCTGTGGAGAGACATCATTTTCTGTTGTATGCTCGGTTCGATTGTATGATTGAAATATAAGTGATGAGTTTAAAACTCATACTGTCATTGAAATATTTTAATCTGCAAAATAAATAAAATCTAAATCTAAATATATTCTTGATTATGAATAAATATACGTTTAACTCAATGAGGAATTTGATTAAAAAATGAAGCAATTATTTGTTTGCTCTTCTAGGAATCCAGGCATCCAGAATCCAGAAGACATCCAATCAGAATGATAGGTAGTGATGCCTCAGTACAATTGTTGCTCCTGCATTGTCCGACCGGGAGGTTCTAGGGTTCAAGGATGATAATGGAATATCGACACCACCTAGATTGAATTCAACTGCAGTGTAGAGGAGAGTCCTAGCAACCAGCTGCTCTGATCGGTGCGAATGCCGAAACAATGCCTTAAATAACCACGCACATTTTTTCTTTCCACATTCTTGCGCGCGCGCCCACACACACACACACATATACACACACATACACACACATACACACATACACACACACACACACACACACACACACACACACACACACACAAGACTAAAGAATGACAAAAACCGGGCAGAGAGGAAGGAGGCAGAATCTACCTCTGAAGATGACACCCAACTCGCAGAGGCGAAGAAAGGTGGGTGGCAGAAGGTCAAATCACGTAAGGAAAAGAGGGAAGAAAAGAGGAAAGCGGGAACGGAGCTGCCTTTGAAACAGCCCGAAAAGCAAAAGAAGAGGACACGACAGAATAGACGTAAGAAACGGGCCAAGTGGCCAAATGCGATCATTGTTCGCCCGAAAGAGAAAGAGAGGTATGCGGATATCCTCAGTCGGGTTAAAGAAGGAGTTCCCGACGAGCAGGTCCGGACCTCAGTGGATAAGATCCGCAAAACAGTCTCTGGAGACCTGTTAATAATCCTCTCAAAGGATAATACAGACAATGGGGCAGGTCTTCAGAAAACAATGACTGATCTGCTAGGAAGCGACGCAGAAATCGTCAGTAAGAGTCCACAAGAACATGTTGAGATACGGGATCTTGATGAGATTACTACTAAAGAGGATATTCTGGCAGCCCTGCAGAAAGCGGCTGGAGAAGAAAATGCACTGACACTAGGTGCGATTAGATCCTTGCGCAATGCTTACGGGGGTACACGGATTGCCTCTGTGACACTGCCATCACCCATAGTGGAAAAGATCCTGGGCGAACACGGCAAGATAAGGATTGGTTGGGTCAACTGCCGGATCAGAAGAATTGAGAAACCGACCAAGTGTTTTAAGTGCTGGCACTACGGTCATATCTCAACGAAGTGTAAGAGTGATGTGGACCGAACCAGACTCTGTAACATGCGGAGAAGGAGGTCACATAGCAGCTGACTGCAAGAAAGAGGCACGATGCGCTTTATGCCTCGAGAAAGGTCGAGGGAATTGTGCTCACCCAGCTGGCGGCAATAGGTGCCCAGTATTTAAGGAAGCACTTCAGAGAATGAAAGCTCGACGATCATGAAAGTGATACAAATCAATTTAAATCACTGTGAAGCTGCGCACGATCTGCTCATGCAGACAGTACGGAAAGAAAGAGTGGATCTGGCAATGATTTCGGAACCATACAAACATCTCGCCACAACACCGTGGGTAACGGATACGACAAATACAGCTGTCATCTGGTCATGTGGCAAATGCCCGTTCCAGAGTGTGAAGAGTTCCGAAGCTGGATACGTGATGGCGCAGATCGAGGGAGTCTTCTTCTATAGTTGCTACGCTCCACCCAGCCTTTCAATTGATGAGTTCAAGGATTTCCTTGATAGACTTACTGCGGATGCGGAGCAGCACTACCCGGTGACTATAGCCGGAGACTTCAATGCCTGGGCCGTCGACTGGGGTAGTAAGAAAACGAACGGACGAGGGAGAGCATTGCTGGAGGCCATGTCTACTCTAGACGTCGTCTTGCTCAACAGTGGTGATCATCCAACGTTCATCAAGGGAGATGCTACCTCTATTGTGAATCTGACCTTTGTCAGTAGCAGCGTTGCAAGAACCTGCTCCTGGGAAGTGGCGGATTTATTCACTGCCAGCGACCATTGTGTGATTCTGTGGGAGTTATCCATCGGGCACATCGCTAAAAGAGGACAAAGAAATACCAAGGCAGTTAGCTGGAAAGCATCCGCTTTTGACCCAAAGACCTTTGCAGTGGCTTTTGACTACCGAACAATACACGGTGAAAATGCGGAAAGTAAGACAGCTAATCTGATGAAGAGAGTCACGGAAGCGTGTGACGCTACCATGCCTCGAAAAGGCGGCACGCATCGTTTGCCATCTGTGCACTGGTGGAATGATGACATTGCCGCCCTCCGGAAAGATTGTCTGAGGAAAAGAAGAGCATCACAGCGTGGCAGGAAGAAGCCCAATTCTCAGGAATTGGTGACATTATTCAAAATTGCGCGCCGAAGGCTTAAGTTGGCTATCAGGGAAAGCAAGCAGCAATGCTGGCTGGAACTGCTCTCGGAAGTAGAGAGCGACCCCTGGGGTAGACCATATAAGGTAGTCATGACCCATCTAAAAAGTCAGCCAATGCTACAACCGACGTGTCCGGATCTTCTGAGGAAAATTGTCTTTGAACTGTTTCCCCAACAATTGGAATTCACCCAGTTCATAGACGCCACAGAGTTCAACTCAATTGAGGATATTCCACCTATCACAGAAAATCAACTAAAGGAAGCGTGTGATAGAGTGGGGAATAACAAAGCTCCTGGCCCAGATGGAATCCCGAACATCGCATTAAAAATGGCCGTCAAGATGGCACCCTCACTGTTTCTGGATGTGTTCAATACTTGCCTTCAAGAGGGTATTTTCCCACGAAAATGGAAGCTCCAAAGACTGGTGCCCCTTCCCAAAGGAAACAAGAACCCGGACGAACCAACATCATACCGTCCACTCTGCATGCTGGATACAGCCGGGAAGATACTTGAGCGCATAGTACACCGAAGAATAGAGGCAGCCGTCGAGCCGCAACTGGCCAGTAACCAATATGGTTTCCGGAAAGGTCGCCCCACCCTCGACGCGATTGACCTGGTGGTGAGTACGGCCAAAGACGCCATTTCAGGAACAAGGTGGAAAGGAGGAACGATGAGGTACTGCCTGGTGGCGACACTGGACATCAAGAACGCCTTTAATTCCGCCAAGTGGGACTGCATCATGAAAGCACTCGCCTAAATGACAGTACCCAAATACTTGCAAAGGATAGTGTCAAACTATTTTACTGACCGAACATTAACGTACGACACGAAGACCGGTGTTAAAGAGTACAGAGTGACTGGAGGTGTTCCACAAGGTTCAGTTCTGGGACCTTTGCTGTGGAACATAATGTATGACGGCCTTCTGAAACAAGAAGTACCAAGGGGAACTAAACTGGTGGCATATGCTGATGATCTGGCCGTGGTAATCGTCGCAAAACATCTTGATGATATAAAGTTTCTTCACGACAACACCTTCGAGAAGATCAGCCAGTGGATGGAATCAGTAGGGCTGAAGTTGGCGGAACATAAAACTGAGGCAGTCCTCATTACCGGTCGGAAACAGCTGGAGGGCATTACACTTCAGGTTGGAGGGCATGAAATCACTTCTCAACCCTTCATTAGATATCTGGGAGTCATGATAGATGCGCGGCTTAAATTTAAGCAGCAAGCTGAACACGTGAGTGCTAAGGCGTCAGTGGTCAGAACGACCTTATCACGACTAATGCCCAACATAGGAGGACCAAAGCAAAAGAGAAGAGCTCTACTCTCATCAGTAGTAACATCAATACTGATGTATGGAGTTCCCATATGGGCTAATACACTGCAGATCCAAGCTTCTCGCAGGAAAATCGCCCCTGTTTATAGACTAAGCGCCCTGAGAGTCTCCAGTGCTTTCCGCACCGTGTCTGAAGACGCAGTGTGCGTCATTGCCGGAATGCTGCCTGTTGGAGTACTCTCCGAAGAGCGAAAAGCCCTTTACCGGCAGAAAAGAATCACGTCTATGAGTCCAGAACAACTCAGACTACAGGAACGGCGTAAAAGCCTAAGAGTATGGCAAACGATGTGGGATTCCTCAACGAAAGGCAGGTGGACGTACCGCCTTATCCCGCAATTAGATGTTTGGATCAACAGAAAACATGGCGAGGTCAACTACTACCTCACACAGCTTCTATCGGGACATGGATGCTTTCGAGCATATCTGCATCGCTTCAAGCACGACGACTCTCCAGAATGCCCGGACTGCCCTGGAGTCAGTGAAGATGTAGAACACACGTTCTTCATGTGCCCCAGATTCATTAGTGCACGCAGTGCCTGGGAATCAACAGTTCGTTTGGAACTTCGGCCTGAGTCCCTAGTTAATGCAATGCTCTCCTCCAAAGAAGCTTGGGAGGCGACGAACGGATTCGCGAAGGAAGTCCTACTGGAGCTTCGTCGTCTTGAAAGAATACGAGCTGAAATGAATGCCCAACGTGTAGATGGTATGTAGCGTAACCACAACCCCCTGAAGGAAGAACAACAGCTAGTTTCTCCCCCGTGAAGTAATACCAAGCGGTAGTTCCACGGGGGTAAGAGATGTGAGAGGTGGTTTTTAGTCGGTAGGGGATATGCTTATCCGAGCCCGACATATCCAGGAGGAGCTACTATTCCTGGAATACGTAAAGAGTATTTTCCACCTCAACGGAAAAAAAAACACCCACACAACGTATAACAGCAGCCAGTTGGAACTTAATGCTTATCCCAAGGGGCCTATGCTGTG